>APFE031497134.1:128452-170976 GCA_000404065.3 Pinus taeda
GTTGGACTTCATGTTTAATAACATCTTTCACCTCTCTGAGCACCACATCTCGGCTATACACAACCTTCCTTGTTACTGGGTTCCAAAGCTTATAACCCTTTAAACCATCCTTATACCCAATAAAGATGCACTTTTCAGATTTACTATCCAACTTGGTTTGTTTCTCCTTTGGAACATGTACATATGCATCACATCCAAATACCCTCAGATGTGAAAGAGAGGGTTTCTTACCAGTCCATACTTCTTGTGGAGTCTTATCCTCCAACGCTGATGAAGTTGACCTGTTGACCAAGTAACATGCAGTATCCACCGCCTCTGCCCAGAATTCCTGTCCTAACCCGGCACCACTGAGCATGCTTCTTGCCCTTTCCATCAACGTCTTGTTCATTCTTTCTGCAACTCCATTTTGCTGAGGTGTATATGGAGTAGTCTTCTGCCGTGCTATACCACACTTCTTACAGAATTCTTCAAATTCCTTGCTGCAGAATTCTCCACCATTATCTGTCCTCAGCACCTTTATCTTCTTCTCTGTCTGATTTTTCACCAGAGCCTTAAATTCTTTAAACCTGTCAAAGACTTCAGATTTCTTCTTAAGGAAATATATCCATGTATTCCTTGAGAAGTCATCTATAAATGATACATAGTACACAGACTTACCGAGTGATGGAACTTTCACAGGTCCAAACACATCACTGTGCACAAGCTCTAATATTTGTTTCGTCCTCTTACCACCAGAGGGGAAACTCACCCGATTCTGCTTCCCATATACACAATTTTCACAGAAATCAAAATCTAGAGAGCTATTACTCATACCTTCTACCATACCTTTACCATGAAGTATGCAAAGGCCCTTCTCTCCAATATGTCCAAGCCTTTGATGCCACAACATGGTCTTCTCTCCAGAGACCACTAGATTTTCTGCTCCATTTTCAGGAACCATAGAACTATTGCACCCGTCAACAACAGTGATACCTTGCAGCTTGTACCGAGTTCCAACCCGAACTCCCCACATCAATACCAGTGCTCCTAAAACCATCTTATAGGTATCCTTCTCGAGCACCGTCTTTACACTTGCATCATCCAACTTACTTACAAAAATCAGATTTCTAGCTAACGCAGGAATATGCAGAACACCCGGAAGGGTTCTAACCCTTCCACCTTGCAACTTCAACTTTACTTTTCCACGACCAATGATTCTAGCCTACCTATCATCTCCTAAGAAGACATCACCACCATCGTATTTCTCATACTCGCAAAACCACTCTCTATGGGGAGTGAAGTGAAAGGATGCACTTGAGTCAATCAACCATGCCTCATGATCTACATGTGTACTTGAAGAAGGCAAGTACACATCCCCACCTTCATTTGAGGTGGTTTTTGCCTCTGCAGAAGGAGCATCATCATATCCCTTTCCTTTATCAGGAGCTTTAGATTTACACTCCCTTCTGAAGTGCCCTTCCTTTCCCCATTTTCAGAAACGAACTTTATATGTTTTCTTGGAGATTTAGATCTCCCTCTAGATTTAGATCTCCCAATCGATGACTTATTTTTGTTTTTGTTCTGGGACCATCCTCGTGCAGACAAAGCATCACCATTCTGGTTGTCCATATTTTTCTGTCTCATCTCCTCCATCAGCAAGGCTGTGACTATTTCATCAAACTGCAAATCAGTTGCATTGCTACCTATTGCAATAACCAGACTATCCCATGAATCTGGTAGAGAACACAACAAACTGATGCACTTATCTTCATCTGAAATTTTAATATCAATAGATGATAACTGACTTACCACAGTATTAAACACATTCAAATGCTTTGTCACCGAGTCTCCATCTTTCATTCTCAGGTTATACAGTTCTTTCCGCAGGAATATTTTATTCACCAGAGACTTATATTGGTACAAAGTCCCTAACTTGTCCCACAGAGCCTTCGCCGTAGCTTCCCCTGATACATTCAACAATACTGAATCTGAGACACACAATCGTATTGTGCTCTTTTCCTTCTGATCCAACTTCTTCCATTCTTCATCGGTCGCACCCGTTGGTTTAGTACCCAGATCTACCGTGATCCACTGATCTTTATCCACCAACAGATCCTCCATCTTGAGTTTCCACAACTCAAAACTCTAACCATTTAACTTATCAATCTCTATCTTTACGCTAATCACCATCTTCTTTCACCACCAGAATCGATCTCGCAGATCTCCCACTGAACAGGGTCTACCACAGGCCCGAGCGAAACCCCTCAGCAACAAAGGCATCACCTTGAAGCCAAAACAGCTCTGATACCAAATGTAGGTTTTAACCCCGTACAAAAATTACCTGCATATGAATTCTAAATCACAGGAAAAAAATAAAAATTCGAGAGCATAACACATAAAACACGTATACATAGAAATTTCCCACTGGATACCAAAACCGAGACTACCAGCTTGATTTTTCATTATGTTCCTTTCAATGTTATAATACATATTTATACATGCCGAAGCATCCAATACCATGGACCAAAAACCATCGCGTCCAAAAAACCTGTGCGAAAATCATGCACAAAACCATAGGTGGGTCCACCCAACCTAACATAGGGTCCCAAACCAAAAATTTTTGGGGCGCTGCCCCGAACCCCATAAAGTGGGGTTATGGCTACCCCTCAAACCCCCTGTTAACTATGTGGAAAGAATATAACACAACCCAACACGTTTCCCCATAACCATGGCCCTTCCTAAGCAACAAATTCCTAGTGCTTTTGAATGTCAAATTAGACTCTCATGAATCCTTTGGAGCACAAGTATGTCTCTCAATTTGACATCAATGATGAGAAAATCCATTGGGTTAGTGCTTTGGAAACCTTTGCATTATTTAGATTGAAAGCAAGGGCATGTTCCATTTCTTCAGTGATATATGGACTAGGAATATTTTGGCTTTGATCAAGAAGTCCAGAAACCCTTCATTTGTTTTTTTGGCTCCAGGGGCACCTCGACATAGCTTAGAGTTCAATATTATTGATGAATTCCTTGATATACGAATTTTTTTAGGAAGGAGAAGTCATGGAAAAATTTCCTATCATATTGTAGACATTGGAGTTGTTTTGGAATGCCCCATTTCTCTTCAATGGTATTTTTAAGCAATAAAACTAAGTTTGAGGTTTTTTCCCATACAACAGTAGATTTACCCCCCATATTTCTGATGAAAATATGAAAATTATTTCCATTTCCTTACATTTTAGTTATAGTCGCATGTACATTTGAATAGTCTAGAGCACAGGGGATTCCCTTTCCCGTTACCGAAAAATATCACACAACCTCATGGGAAACAAAATGTTGTGTAATATGGTTCATATAGTTTGCATAAAGGAAAAAATACATTGGAAAAGGGGGACAGAACCATATTGTTGACATACTCTTGTCCCTCATCCAGGTCGACAGATATAGACTTCTAATAGTGCAAACAATCGTACACTTGGAGGCATTAATGAAGTCAGACTTAAACTATGACGAAGTCACAAGATTGGGGAAACCATTAACCCAATAGGTGCAGAAAATGTCCTAAACCTTTCAAACATCCATACTACATAGCATAGTTCTGAATACATAAAAAATGGACCAGGGGATATAATGAAATCACCAAATAAATGTCGCCCACACTCCTTGTATGCCCAACTCACATAGAAATCAAAAGACAAATTTAGTTTCCAATTGAATAGGAATCTGGATAATGTTGACATGCTAGGGAGGGAAACCCTTTGTTGCACATTTTTTCTCTGTTTTCTCAATTATTCCATGATTAGAAGACTATCAAAATAGGTGAAGGAAGATTTTTCTAAAGAAATGAGCCATAATGATACACTATCCTCACAATAATGAAAACCAAGATATTTATCGACACTCCACGACACCTCCATAAATAGGGATGTGCATTCCTGGTTCAAGGCGAAGTGGGAAAGGAAGATACACACACTAAAACCCTAGTCTCCATCAGTCCAGTATCTAGTTATTTTCCTTCCTACTATATTTTTATATTGACACTACTTTAATAAAAATAGAAAAAATTAAATCTTATTACCGCAAGTTAATTATCAATTCTATATTTATATTATTTTAACCAAAATCAATTAATTTTAAACTCATTCTAACTTAATTTAGTTACTATTTTATTTTTATTCACTCCAAACCAGTTAATAATACTTTATTCCTATTCTATCCATGATACTTCCTCCTTTAACATTTTTATATTATAATCTTATCCAATATTTAATAATAATTTTTCAATTCTAAATAAAATTAAATATTAATTTAATATAATTATTTCAACTTTCCTTGGAAGGGGGGACAAAATAAGCTCTAAGGTTGGGTTTTTTTTCTTTTCTCACCTGCAGATGGGGTTTCATAGTTAAATTTTTCTCATCCATCCATAATATACGAACGAAGGAAGAGTTCAGGATATCCTCTTTAGGGGCAATTATGTTTTCCTCTAGTGGTCAAGGGTTGGTGGGTGGAAGTTTCATGGAAGTCATGGACGAGCTAGTAGATTATCTACGCAAGATGGATGATATTATTGCTTTCTGGGCCGAAAGGACAGCTTAGCTCCATGCAGTAGTTGAGCATTCACCAACTAGACGTGACGACATGGAAGATGATGCGATTTCTGCTCAACAATTTCCTTTGATCACAGAGGCCCTTAATTTATTTTCTTTGCTGGAACAAGGTAGGTTTTCTCTGTGATTTTCCATTTTCCCTACTTTTATTATGGATTTGGGATTTTCCCATGAAGTATGTTTTTTGGAGACTCTTGTAGGCACCTGAAAAGGTATATTGCTCACAAAAATTGTTCATCGACTTCTGAGTCTTTCTAGAGATTTTCCTGAGGGGTCAGTCTATGAACGCCATTTTTAGCGGGATTGCGTATCAACTAATCTAGAGGTGTTTTTTGGTTAGTGATAAGTTAGGGAAGGGAGGAAACCATTTCTTCCTCAAAGTTTTTGTGGACATTGAGAATTTTTTCCTAAGTTAGGTCTCTCCCCTACATGACTAGTTAGGGTTTGTATCTAGTCAGTACCCAAATCATCCTTCTTAAGAAAAATATCTAGAGGCGTAAAAAGGAATATTTGAACTAACTCTAGGTTAGAAAAAGAAAATTTGTGAAAATATACTTGGCCAGAGATCGAGGAGGTCAACATGGTGTTTGGGGATGATATCAAAATACACAAAGTTGTAAATTTTTCTTAAAAGGAAGTGGTTTGAAGAGAAAGGGGTATGTTTTTTTTATGTGGAATCCTTGCAAGAATGATACAAGAAGGAATGGGAAAATGGACTATCAGAAGTCCTAATTATTTTCTCCCTAATGCATGGTTGGTTTCTCTTTAAATATGAATTGACTAAAGTGATTGGGATGTTATTATAAAAAATGCACAATATCAGTTCCTTCTTGGTTTTGATGAAGAAGTGGTCACCATTGTTTGATGCAAAATGAGAAAAAACAGGAAACACACCCGTTTCGGTCATATTGCTAGCACTGTCACTCAAATATTGGTCAGAAGAAGTAGTTAGACAAATTGGGAATTGCTTGGGCTCTTTTGGGGATGTAAACATATCCTATGAGGTTTCAGATAAGATGGCTATTGCAAGAATTATGGTTAGTATGGATATTAAATATAACCTTCTTCCCTCCATTAATTTGAATTTCTATGGGATTACACATAAAACAAATTGGACTACGAAGGGGTTCCGTTCAAGTGTGATCGGTGCCATAAGATGGGACATGCTCCAGAGGATTTCCCTATTCCTTACAGAGGCATGAACTATGTAGGTTTTAAGGGTCTGTTAAGTCATCCCAAGGAGTTAGTATCAACCCCTATCTTGCCAAATATCATGGCTTTTCCTATCAATCCTAAGAATATAGAGATTGTGCCAAAGAAAATGGATCTCGATGATGATCGAAGTTGGGAGAAAAAGGTATTGAATGTGTTGATGTCTTCTTCAACTACTTGCCTAATTGTTACAATGGCTTAATCCTCAGGTATTCGTTCTTTACCTCTATCTGCTTCTACTTTGGCATGCTCAATATCTGGTTTATCATTGGATGAGGAGTTATTAATAAATTTCAAAATGCATATGCATATCGCCCTCCTAAATGTTTCCTCATCTTTGACTTGTCTTATTCATTCGACGGGCCTCTCTTCCCTCACACCCCTCCCCCCAATCCCCTCCTTGAGTAACTCCTCAGAGATTCCTTCATCATCTTTCTTTTGCTATTTTCTTTTCTCTTCGACCAAGAGTGACTCAGGTGGGTTGGGAGGTCTCAAGCTAGTTATCGCATCTAAGATGGGTGGGAGGGGAAAGGATAGGATTTATGCTTTATCTTGTGCTCAATTCATTGCTAACATGGACGTGCTAATTGGATATTAATAAAATATTATTGGAGCTCCTATAGCATCACATCCCTTACCATTGGTTACCCAATTATATGTCTTTACTTTAATTACCAAGGCTTGGCTAGTGCCTCCAAGAAACTAGTCCTCAAACATTTGGTTGACTCATCTACTATAGATGTAGTTTTCTTGCAAGAAACCCTTGCAATTTATAAAAAAATTGTCTGGATCTTGGAGGGCCTTTTCCTTGGATGGTATTTTATGGCTTCTCATGTAAAAGGAAGATCTAGAGTTCTAGTGATTGGGGTGAACTCAAAATCAACTAAAATTATTGGTTCTTAGGGCTTAGAGTTGGTGTTGGGGATGGAAATTGTTTCTTCTGAATTATGTATGAATTTGAAGATTATGAATATATATGGTCCTCACCATGATCATCTTGTGTTTTGGAACTCCATTCTTGTTGTTGGCTTAGTGGGTCCTGACCCAGGTTCATAGTTAAGTTTTCCAAACAAATTCCTACAATACTAGCCCTTTCGGCATCAATGCGCGGAGTGGGCTTGTAGTATCACAAAATTCTTGATGATCGTTTGAACATAATTCGTTTAATTAATTATATACTTCTTTTTGGTCAATAGACCAAGATTCATCTTTTAAAGATTTATTTCTATGCTTGTCTATTTCTTCATAATTTTGTAAAACTTCTTTCCAATCTACGGGAATCATTTTCAGTCTTTCTTGATGAACTCCTTTTGTTTTGATTTATTCTTTTTCCCTTAATTTCAAAATATGTTAATATTAGCCTTTTTACACAACAAAAATTTTCTTGATGTTGAAAATAATTCTATCATCTAAATTTTTTTCTCGTAGTACATAAGAGATAAAAGGCATACCCCATAATAGACTGCTAGTTGAATCATAATGTTGATTTGCATTAATATTTATGATTTGTCTCCCCAACTTCATATTGATATCATCAACATAATGTGTAAGAGTAATATTTCCTCCAATAGTCTCAAAGGTGAGAATATTCATTAATGGTTTCCATTGTTTTTTGAATAAGCTGGGACAGGCCAAATTATTAGAACCACCTGTATCAATAAATTCATCCAACTGCAACCATTATTTTCGAACTTAAATTTCAATAGGTATATATAGAAGATTATTTGTTATGACAATTTCCTTTAAGAAATTTGACTTTGCAATTTCATCAATTTAATTGGGAACAAAAGTAGATGAAGATTCAATTTGTTTTGGCCTTGGACACAAACCAAGAGCTAGAGAAAAAATATCAGTTTTCTTTTCTATTGTTTTTCTTCTTTTGAGCTTTCCGTTGATTGAGAATCTACTCTAGTTTCTTCAGAACTTTCTATTGTTTCTTTTGTAATTTCATATTCACATTCTTCACATTCAGAAAAATGTGAATCATATTTGTTCATTTTAAAACTATTATGCACTTCAGTTTCCTTTTCTTCTTCTTCCTCAGTTTTTGTTAACATATATACATCAGAAGCTTCATCTTCTGACGCGACAACTCACCAATTATCTAGAAATTCATCTATTTTTGTACATTGTTTTAGCTTTGAATAATTGTTTTTTGGACGTTTTGCCACAAAATGACCTTCTTATTTATATATGAACTAACAACCTTCTTTTATAGCATTTTGTCTTCTTTTAATGTACATGTATTTCTTAAATTGTTTCCTAAGATTAGATATCTTCTTGATCTTATATTTTCCATATTTTATGATTTTTCTTCTTCATTGGCATCCATGGAAGCACTTCTCTACAACATTCTTCATAAGGATTTATAGCATTATCTTGAGAATTACTTTTCCAACAAACATATTTTAACTTTTCTTTGCATAAGTGGATTAAATAAACCCAGTAAATTGAACTCAAGATTTTGCCTTCTTTTTCTAGAGATTTCATAACTAGTTCACATATATTATGAGGTAGTTTATAACAAAATGTAACTCTGGTCATGAAATCATCTTGAATATTTTCTTTCATTACCACTCTAAATATTCTTTGGAAAATTTTTCTAGTTTTCTGGAATCACTGATTTCCATTTTGGACAAATCAGACATGGCTTGTTTCTTTGTATCATGTGGTTCAACCCAAAATTGTGTTTTGAGCAGTTTTTCTAATATAGCTAACCCTGTTGAGATGATTTCATCTCTTTGTTCTTGAGATGGAGACATCCACCAACCATATATTGTTCCAATCATTCTTTTTTCAGCTATCCAAAATATGGCATTGCTATCTAATTTAGTTGTATATTTCATTTTCCATAATGGACTGATCCATACCCTTATTGCATCTGTTGGATTATTTTTTTCATCTAAGTCTAAACTATAGCCATTATTGTTGGCTTCCATCTAACTTTCTTCAACTTTTGGGTATTTAGGAACATAATGAAAAATGTGGGCATTGTTGAGATTGGGTCTTATAAAATCAAGACACAACTTTGCATCTTTACTCATATTGAACTGACTCCTTTTTAGTTTTGTTTTAATTTCAAACATAGTTCCTTTTTATTTCTTTCTACTACTTCCCCCCTCTGAAAGTGAAAGGTATTTTTCTCGCTCTTCCTTTAAGAAACAAGTTGATTCACTATCATCTTCAGAGTCATATGTCATTCTTGTGAAAGATCTTAAGTTATCAAACTTTGATCTTTCTCATTTATTCTTTTTCTTTTCTTCTCTAACTCTTCTTTGTTCTTCTTTTTCTATTTTGGCTTGATTTTGTTCATCATGAATTAGCTTTAAATTCTGCAATATTAAGTCTCCTTGTGATCCCAAATCATTTATTGCACTTTCCTCATGATGACACCAGTTGGCTATGCTATTGTTGATTTGATAAACTTCATTAATATCCTTCAGATCATTGGCATATTTTCCATCATTGGAGCACAATCAAATCTTGTATTTTGTTCTTTATAGATTGTTGAAATTGTAGTACTATATTTTGTTTTGGGACACAATTTTCCACCATAGGAAAATTTATGATTATTATAATTCCATTCTTATGATGTAGCTTTAGATGAATTTGGCATTATGAAGGATTTTAATGGACAATTATCTTCTTTTAATGAACAAAGTAAATATTTATAATGTTTTGGAACATTTGGTTCATCTGCAATTCATATTGAGCTGATCCTGAAAGCCTTAGCCAAAAACGGCTTTTCATTTGCAACATATAGTCCCTTGTCTTCTGGAATATACAACTTGGACTCACTATTACTAGATGATGCTTCTGTATTTACAATTCGGGCTTTATTCATATGATTAGAAAAACTATATCTTGGTGGCTTAATGATTGGTTTTGGAATTTCTTGCCTATCTTATAGAAACTATATTTGACCATTCCTAGTCACATTTTTTCTTGGATATTTTTCTCATTTTTCTGACCCTTTAAAGATTGACATTTAAAATACCAATCGAGAGGAAGACAAAATTCTTCATAAACAACTCCTTCTACCTCAGTATTTGAAGTACTAGTTGTTATGCAATCTTTTAACACATGTTGTTTTAGTTTGGGATGACTAATATCATTAAGCTGAAATGAAGTTTGTACCATTACTGAAAGCCATTCAGCTTCATCAACCATAATAATTCCTTGGACTCCAAATAGTACTTTCCATGCATGCTTAATATGCTTATTTGCTAAGGTACCAACATAGTCTAGATATATAGTACCATACAAACAACTAGTAGCTAATTTTCCCGTTATTGTACCTATTCTCGCATGTTCATATTCCTTATGACGGATATGAAACAGTTCAACCATGCAGGGAGCATTAATTCCTCTTTAGAATAGAGGTTCCAACCCTATTATTATACCTACAAAATGGAGATATGATTACCTTTTTTCTTGGACATATTTATGAAATTTTTTTATATCTTCATCAATGAAAAATATTAAGTTCAACTATTTGAGTAGCAGGTCCAAACACCTTAATTTTTACTTTGACTTGTTTTAAAAAAACTTTATTCCTTAAGAGAAAAATAATAATATTCTTATATACATCATTATTGGATAGTTCAGGAGGATTCCATTTAGTAGGGTTAATGATTTCTTCCTTTTTTCCTAACTCTTTGATCTCTACATCAGATATAAATTTCTTATCTACTAGAGAAAAAGTTCTAGCCATAATCTAATGCTTAATAAAAACACATATAGATTTATATATACTTATTGGATGTTTCACTTTTGAGGGATTCTTGAAGATGATTCTCCCAATCCTTTGCTTCTAAAAAATGCTCCCACTTCCTGGAATCTTGCTTTTGATTATCTTAATATGTTTGTTAGTTTAGGGATGGAATGAGGTGGAAAACCTCAATTGACAACTAAGAAACTTCCAAAATGTCTTTTATATTTTCCACATAAATCAAGAGTCATGCTCTGAAATAATGGCCAACATGTCTTGTATCATTTTGTCTTGAAACTTGTTATGTTGATGTTATTTACAACAGTTCCTCCAACGAGAACTAGCCTTATTGGAAACATTGCTATTGGATCTTCTCTCCCAAGAGCTGAATGGTACAAGGGCCTCGTGACTTATCCGATTCTCTAGAGTTATGAAGAGTCATGATGTAGAAATGAAACAAAAGTTATGTTAGTTTGAATTAGTTTTCCTATGTTATGTTCATTAATAGAAGGTTGTAGATGATGTTATATCTATATTCAAAGGGAACTATGAATTTTGGATACAACTATTGATGTTTTCTATCCAAAAAAATGATGATCCTCTCCTTCACTAATCATATGCCTTGATTCAAAGACAATTTAGGGATAACTACTGATTAAGATAGCATTATCTACCCAAATTATCCTCCTCAGTATCTGGCATATTAAATTCCTTTAATTATACACACAGTGGTATTCGTGATATATCATAAATGCTAAGGCATATGTGCTACTCTGTATTTTAGGCCTTTAGTATGCCCTCTTCTTTTGTAAAGATAGGTATCATCTAACCCTTTCCATCAAAGTCATATTCCCATTCATTGTTTAGATGGACGCTAGAATATAGAACTGGGTAGCGGCCTTAACACCACCTTCATTGATCATTTGATAACGTAACTTCTTATGCATAAAAGGGGTGTAGTGTACCTCTACTAACACTTGCTAAATTTTTTAGGTTGTCCTACACATCAAATTCATTAAATAAATTGACATAGGTTGAATTGAGACATACGAACTGCAACGCCTATTAGGAATCTTGATCACAAAAAACTCCTTCAATTTTAGACAATTGTTTCAGTAATATAAGGATCAACGTTTCCATTGTGTGTGAATCAATGTTAGATGCCTTTATGGCATGAAATTCATAGATTGTTGTCAATTTAATGGCATTGAAACTCATTAGTAGATAACTTTCTTTTCTCCTCCACCTGCAAGATCAAGAAATATTAAGAAATTATATGCAAACTTTGAGAGGATAAAGGACTCCATTTAAATTGGTTTCTAGCTAAAGTAGCTAGAGAAAACATGAGTAGCATCAATATAGTTAGGGGATTTATACACTAGTTTTATACCCATTAAATAATTAAACAAACAATAATCGATTTATACACTAGTTTTATTGATCTGGAATTTATCCATGATAAAGAATGAAAGGTATTACAGACTCATGTGCATGGATGTGGCTATGTTACTTATGCAATGGATTGATAAGATTGATAGAATACATAGACACTGAGGTAATCATACAAAACATAACAATCAAACATGTAAACAAAACAAGTTTAATAAGGAGTTAACCCAATGCTCCTAGGCTACATCTCCTGGTCGAGCCTTTCAGTGGTGGCCTCTCTATTATGTTTTCAATCATAGTTTTTACAACAATAAGCTTGATTCAAGACTCACTAAACATAATGAAGTCAGTAGGAATGGAGTGCATAGACTCTCCTAACTGAAACTCGACCCCTGAGGGTCATAGTAGTATGACAGGCCGATGCCGAGGAGTTTGCTTGAACCTCTCAAACCTTCAATGGAGTACATAGACTCTCTGACTCTCTCTAGCTTTGTTTGGCTCAATGCCTTCAGGTCAGTTTGGCTTTTACTCTCTATTCTCTCCTATTAGCTTTTTGTGTCTCTTCGCTGTCTGCCTCTGTGTTCTGCTTCTGTCAGTTCACGGCTTCAAAGCCAATCTGTTCTTTGACTACTCGTTTCTGCTTCCCGGCCTTCTAGTTTCCTTTCCTATGTCTATTTGAATTCCTCTGCTCTGCGTCATCATCACTGGGTAATGCCTCACGGGGAGGTGGCCATCTATTTGCTAATAAACTGGGTGTCAGATTCCCTAAATCATATTCGAATAACCGTTAAATCTGTTCATTGCAAGAGCGCCCACAAACAAGAATCATTAGCCAACTCATCATCCACGTCGAACTTCAAATCCCTTGTCTTCTTTCTTTTTGACCTGTCAAATCCGGTCAGTCATCGAGACGCATTTCTGCTGTTGATCTGGGCCCCCAAGATCCTACGGTCATCCTTCATATTGGGTAGACAAGTTGCAGAGTGTTTACCCATTCGATGCAGGTAGTTTTTCTCTCTTCTGTTGGATGCGTGTCACTCGATGTGTGGCATCGGGCAGGATTTAGTCAAAACTACTTATCGCCTCAATGCCTTTTGATATCCTGCCAGTTTTGCGGAATCCTGCAATGGAACCAAAATAGTTACTTTTCCGAATTTTATAGTGTTTTTGGGTCAGGGCACTTCGCGGCTTTCCTTCACTGAGGGGGGCTCCCTGCAATACACGATTAGCGCTTATCAGAATCCACCTCTGTTTCCTGATCTAGCCTCTAGTTTTGCCAGTTTTGTGCCATTGTGCTTTACCATGGGCGAACCGACTACGCGCTCGGCTGAGGGTCCTCATTGCTCCGCTCTAGCCACAACTATAATTTTTATGAGGATTCCTTCTGATAGCTTCGATATTTTCTAGGACTTGAATCTTTTAGCATAATTTGAAAAATTCATGAAAACTTAGAGAGTTTTTAGGATCCAATTCTGATCACGCCCTTCCCACTGAAAAAGATTTTGGACCACCAAAAGTTGGTTTCCTTTCAAGCATCAATCAAGTGAGGGTATTTCTTCCTCACTTGCTCAATTTCTATCCATTTCGCACTGATTGGATTTGAACCTTTTGGTCCAATCCTGAGGTACTCAACATTTCGTCTATGTGTACTTCTTACCTTCTTGTACAGAACTATATCTTCCTACTACTCATCAAGATATTTAGGTAACAGATCATCAATAGAAGGAAATTAACTCTGCTCTCCGAGATCTTCGATTAATGAAGGTTCAACTAGTCTCAAGTTGTCTGCATTAACAACTGAGTAGATGTGCATGTAAGCTAGTAGATCAAGGTGAAAAGCATTCCCACCAATTTTTTCAAGTATCTTAAAAGGTCCATATCTTATTCGCTTTAGCTTCTTACCTTCACCTTGCATTCTGTCTTTGCTGATATATAGCCAGACTTGGTCACCAACTTGGAAACTATGCTCCATCTGATGCTTGTCATGCCTCACCTTGTACTTGGCTTGGCTCTTCTCCAACTATTCATGTACTACCTAGTGAATCTCTTGGATTTGTTCAATGAACTTGGTTGCCTTGTCCACATCACTGTGTCCATCAACTGCTATGTCTTTACCAAAGGCAAAATCCAAGGGAGACCTTTGTGTGAAACCAAAACAGGTCTTGAAAGGAGATCTCTGTGTAGAAGAATGTTTAGCTCAGTTGTAAGTATGCTGCACATAACATAAATGTTCATCCCAAAGTTTGGGATGCTTGCTGAAATAGCCTTTGAGCAACAAGTTCACTGTCCTGCTGACCACTTCTATTTGGCCATCTGTTTGCGGATGAAAAGTTGTTCTTTTCTTCTGCCTATTGTCCATCAATTCCCACAAGCTTAACCAAAATTTTTCAACAAATCGGGTGTCTCGATCAGATATTATGGAATTGGGTAATCCAAAATGAACCCATACATGTTGAAAGAACAACTTTGCAGTTTGTTCACCTGTAATCTGTTTGTTACAAGGTATTAAAATGCACATTTTGCTGAACCTATCCACAACAACATATAAATAGTCATGACCTTTCCTAGATTTAGGCAGTCCTCCAACAAAGTCCATGGAAACACTTTCCCAAGGATGAGAAGGAACTGGTAGTGGAGTGTACAAGCCTAGTTTTATATTGTTGGGCTTTCTTTTAGCACACATGGTACACCCTCTTACATATCTAGAAACTGTCTCATTCATTTTCAGCCAATAACGAAATCTTTAAAGCTTTGCAATAATTTTACTTACACCAAAGTGACTTGATATTAGAGAAGTGTGTGCTTCTCAAATTATCTTTACTCTTTCAGTTTGTGGAATGCGTAGCTTCCCACAATGGTACAAGAGTTTGTCCTTAATATGATAATCCAATTCTTCTAGTTGTTTGCCTTGACTTAAAGTTTCAAAAACATCTTTAAAATCTATATATTCAGCATATTGTTCAATGTAGCTCTCATGCAATACTGAATTATTCTTAAGTATAGTAGATGCATTTAAAATTGGTCTAGATAACATATTTGCAACTTTATTGTGTATGCCCTTTTTATATATGATGACTAAATGAAACTGTTGTAGAAAACCCATCCATCTATAGTGTCTTGATTGCTTCAACTTAGTTTGGGAGTGTAGATATTGAAGTGGTTGATGATCAGTATGTATAACTGTCTCTTTGCACATTAAGTAATGTTTCCACTTTTTCACACTCTGTACTAATGCATACAATTCTTTATCATATGTGGGATAGTTAACTACTGCAAAATCAGAATAATAAGGTATGCATTTACTGTGCTTCATCAACACTGCTCCCATGGCATAGTCACTGGCATCTATTTCAATCTCAAATGGTCTTTGAAGAGCAGGCAGTGCAAGTACTGGTGTTGTACTAATCTTCTCTTTCAAGGTGTCGAAGGCTTTCCACTATTTTCCTCCCCACTGAAACACCTTGTTCAATCATGTTAAAGCATGAAAGGGAGCTGCAATTAAGGAAAAGTTAGAAATAAACTTTCTCCAATATTGTACTGCTCCTAAGAAGCTTCTAACTTCTGTAGCAGATTTGGGTTTAGGCCAGTTTACAATGACTGCAACCTTAGAGGGATCTATCTTCAATTCACCACCCGTACTATATGTCCCAAATAATTCAAAGATGTTTTGCCAAATTCACATTTTGAGATTTTAACATAAAGTTATTCTCTTTTCAAAACATCTAGTGTCTAGTTAACATGTTTTAAATGATTTTCCCATTTTTTTCTAAATATAAAAATGTCATCCAAATGTATAATAACAAAATCATCAATAAAAGGTCTGAGTACATCATTCATTACTCTCATGAAAGTAGCAGGAGCATTATTTAAGCCAAAAGGCATAACTAGCAACTCATACAATCCCTGCTTTGTTTTGAAAGTGGTCTTCCATGCATCTTTCTCTACAACTATGACCTGATGATAACTACTATGCAAGTCTAACTTGGAAAAATAAATAGCTTCTTTTAACTGATCTAATAGATCATCTATGCAAGGAAGGGGATAATGATTTTTGGTCATTATCTTATTCAGTGTTCGGTAATCAATGCACATTCTCCACAAGCCATCTTTCTTTTTCACCAAAACAATTGGAGACCCACATGGTGATGTGCTAGGTTTGATGAACCCCTTCTCGAGCAGCTCCTGTACCTACTTCTTTCTTTATGCATTCTCTAAAGCAGACAACCTGTACATTTCGATGTTAGGAAATGGAGCATCTTGCTGCAAATTGATATCATGCACTATTTCCTTTTTGGGTGGCAGACCTTTAGGTTCTTGAAACAATACACCATATTCTGAAACAACTCTTTCTAAATCAGGTTGTTTTTTAGCATCACAACCCTCAAATACATTGGTTTTATCAGGTTTCTTTTCCTTTACAACCATCAGTAAAAATTGTTTACATGAATTTACAATTCATTTCATCTGCCCTGAGTTTATGAGAGTATAGTTATTCTTGAGCTTATGAGCTCTTACAATATATTCGATTTCATATTTAACAAGTAGATACATGTTCTCAGCTCTATAGAAAATAGTTTTTCTATGATACAAGGACTTCTTAAAACAATTCCACATATATCCAAAGGAACTATATCTAACTGAACCTCATCTACAAATGCTGACCCAAAAGAAAACTTAAGTTTACATTGTCTAGTCACTTGTAGCTTTTCTTTATCACATAAACAACCTAATGGATATGGTTTCTTGTGAGGTGTGGTTAGTAATCCCAACTTCTTTACAATTGCTTCATAAATTAAATTTACTTGTGAGCCACTATCAAACAAAGTATCAATCTTTTGATGATTGGAAATAACTCGAATATGAAAAAGTTCACGTCTTTTTCTCTCATTTTCTTCATTATCAGTAGATTGTGCAAAATTACTAGTAGATGCCTCAGAATTTTTACCTTTTATACCTGTGGCTACTATTGTTGCTTCATCTCCTGATTCTGACCCCAAATCCTTTTGAATAGCTGCAAAAGTCTTCTTCTTCTTGCCCTCGAACTTCTTAGGTTTCAGGTCCAGATGTAGAATCCACCAGTGTTCATCATCATTCCCATCCTTCTTAAAGTGACTGCATGAGGACTTGCTCTTCTATACAGTGTTTTTCTTCCTCTCTTTCCATTTCTATTTTCTTTTCTCATTATATTTGCTCGCAGTGGCTTAGGATGATCCCCCAACTTCTGGATTCCCATTCTTACTTCTAGCTTCTAGATGCGTAGCCTGAATAGATATCTCATTTATGCTAATGGGACTAAACATGAGGATAGAGTGCCTCATGTAGCTATGTTGACCACCTATATACTTCAATAGAGTCTCAGGTGAGTCTCAAGAAATTCCTAGAATAAAAGCTATTTTCCTATATTCGTGAGTGTAACCTTGTACACTTTTCCCTTTTAGTTGTCGAAGAGTTTGCTAGCTCGTCATGGCTTGCTACATGTAGGCTAGTGGATAGAATTGCTTTTTAATTGCATAAACAAATTCACTCCAGACAGAAATAATCTTTCCATGTTTCTTCATGTCAGCTTGTGTCCTGCCTTCCCACCACACCAAAGTAGTTCCTCCAAGGTGTAGGCTAGCCAACTGAATCTTACTCTTGTCTGACTCAATACTCTGCACCTTGCAATAAACATCAATATGTTTGATCCAATTATCTAGCTTCTTAGCATTCAACTCTCCATCATATATTGGTAAATCAAATTTAACATCTAATTTAATCAAAGATGTCTTCTTTTTATATTCAAGGCTATTAGGAGGCGTGAGAAATTTTTCTTCTTTCCCTTTGCCTTTAGAATGGTCATGGAGGAGAGATTCTTCTACTCCCTTGTCTTGTTTGGAGCTTGATGAATCTTCATCTCTATGTTTCTTAAAGTCCCTATACATTTCCTCGACCATGGATTTCAGGTTCATAAAACTATCTATGAACTGGGGGTCTGATTCCAAGGGAATTTCTTCTGACATTTTGATCTTAGAATAGACTCTTCCAATTTCTGGGTTAGTTTCAGCCAATCCTTCTTGTCCTAATGTAAGCTTTGATCTAGTTAGCATTCAACAGCAAAATTCAGCACAAGCTTGTCTAACCTTAGTAACCATATGCTCTGGTACCACTTGATCTGGAATTTATCCAGGATAAAGAATGAAAGGTATTACAGACTCATGTGCATGGATGTTTCTATGTTACTTATGCAACGGATCGATAAGATTGCTAGAATACATAGACACTGAGGCAATCAAAGAAAACATAATAGTCAAACATGTAAACAAAACAAGTTTAATAAGGAGTTCACCCAATGCTCTTGGGCTACACCTCATAGTCCAAGCCTTTCAGTGGTGGCCTCTCTATTATGTTTTCAAGCAGAGTTTTTACAAGAGTGAGCTCAATTCGAGACTCACTAAACAAAATGAAGTCAGTAGGATTGGAGTGCATAGACTCTCCTTACTAAAACTCGACCTCTGAGGGTCATAGCAGTATGATAGCCCTAGGTTGAGGAGTTTGCTTGAACCTCTCAAGCCTTCAATGGAGTACATAGAATCTCTGACTCTCTCTAGCTCTGTCTGGCTCGATGGTGCCTTCAGGAAGCTCGACTTCTACTCTCTGCTCTCTGCTATTAGCTTTCTACATATCTTCGCCGTGTGCCTCTGTGTTTTTCTTCTGTCAGTTCATGGCTTTAAAGCCAGTATATTCTTTGACTACTCGTTTTCGCTTCTCAGCCTTCTGGTTTCCTTACCTCTGTCCATTTGAATTCCTCTACTCTGTGTCATCATCACTGGGTAATTCCTCGCAGAGAGGTGGGCACCTATTTGCTTGGGTGTCAGATTCATTGAATCACATTTAAATGGTCATTAAATCTATTTGCTTCAAGATCACCCATGAACACGAATCGTTTTCCGACTCATCATCCACATCAGACTTGAAATCCCTTACCTTCTTTCTTTTTGAATTGTCAAATCTGGTCAGTCATCAGGACACATCTCCACCGTTTATATGGGTCCCCCAGATCCTACCATCGTCCTTCATATCAAGCGGACAAGTTGCACGGTGTTTACCCATCCGATGCAGGTGGTTTTCTCTCTCTTCTGCCCAATGCGTGTTGCTCGATGTGTGGCATCAGGCGGCATTCAATCAAAACTGCTTACCACCTCGAAGCCTTCCAATATCCTACCAGTTTTGGGGAATCCCATGCTACGGAACTGAAACAGTTACTTTTCTAAATTTTATAGTGTTTTCAGGTCCGGGCGCTTCAAAGCTTTCCTTCACTGAGGGTGACGCCCTGCGATATGTGATTAGCGCTTATCAGAATCCACCTCTGTTTCTTCATTTGGCCTTTGGTTTCACTAGTTTTTTGTGCCATTACACTTTACCATGGTCCAACAGTCTATGCGCTCAACTGAGGGTCCTCGTTGCTCCGCTCTGGCCACAGCTACAATTTTTATGAGGATTCCTTCTGATAGCTTCGATCTTTTCTAGGACTTGAATCTTTTAGCATAATTTGAAACAGTCATGAAAACTTGGAGATTTTTTAGGATCCAATTCGGATCATTTATATATTTTATGTTATCTTTAATACACCTTTTAAGATTTTATTGGCTGAGGGGTCAATTTCTCTTTTCACTATTATATACGTTACGGTTGTGATCCCTTTGCACAGTTATCCCTCAGTAATTTTGCACAAAGATTTTCCTTTTAAGCATTATTCTTAAGATTTTTCTTTTCATGATTCACATATAGATATTCCTCTTTTGGAGAAGATTCTGTAACATATTACCTAGTTAAATTTTAAAAACATGACCCCGTGCCAAAACTGTGTGCCATCAACAAACCTCATTGTTTCTCCCTCTATGACCATGCCATCCTAGCATGTAAACACTAGCAACTTTTTCTCCTTTTTCTTGCTACTATTGCTCTACACCTTGAACAATACTCTATCTTTAACTCTACTGCTCTTTTTCTTCTTCTATTGGATCATCATAGAGATCTTCTTCGTTGAAACATGTCTAATGGAACAAGGTAGCTACATCTCCAACTCAACTACCATTAGCAATATCATAGAGAAAAATAGTAGTACTAAGTATTGAATGATGTAACTAAGTAAAGGAGAGGAGTAGTACATTCTATGATGATGCTCAAAATTCAACCTTGGCACAATTGTGAAACCCTCTACATCTGTAAGAACATCAGAGAAGGGAATCATCTCCTGCAGTAGTAGCCATTTTCATAGAAACTTGTGTGATTTTAGTGAAGTTATGAAATATGTTTTTTTGTCACCTGGATTATGAAGATATCAGATATATTTTACCTTATGGAATTGTTTGACCATGACAAAAGAAAAGCGACACATGTAATACATACTGTCATAATTATTGGATCTCTAGGCATAAATATCTACAAGATAAATAATATCACAGTGGCATAGGCTCATTGTACCAAGGTTTTTGTTTCAGCATGTTCATTTCTCATCAATCCTATTCCTTCCTCCCCATCAAGCAAAGAAAAGGAGCCATGAAGGACATTGTGTTTTCCTCTATCATGTTGTACCTTCAATAAGTGAAATCATGAAAGCTCATGGCCCAAAAAGGAATGTTCTTCTTTACCTTTCAAGAGCACGATTACAAGGCAGAGTCAATCATGTACTTGGGCTACTCAAGAAGACATCTAGCACCACTAAAAATCCCACAAGGATGACTATAGCTAAAGCAACTCTAGTCCTCCCAATCTTCATTTCTCTTACTGAGATGGGCATGATTAATTATTTTTTAAATATGGATCTCAGTTGTGTAATATTTTCAATCCCTAACTATAGAGATTCAACCAAGCAGTCTTTCATTTAATTTTCTACAATATCTCACTTTAATAAACTTCTAAATGTTGTTATATAAATCCTAAACAAAAGCACAGGGAGAGTTTTCCTTGATACTGTTGCTCATGCAGAATTATCCATCATATGCCTTAGAGTCTTGGGAATATAATGGTGTCAATCACTGGCACACCACATCTCAACCCTGAATTGGCAATACTACTAATCATGGCTATGGACTCCAAAAGTGGAGGCAACGTTTAGTCTATTTTGTGTATCCACTTTCTCCACTATCCTGAATATAGACAAATCAGTTCTCTCGGCATTATAATCATCAAACTTGTTGATCTGACTATTGCTGGCATGGACTTAAGGTTTACATTTTGCAATTTAAAAACAAAATGTGTTTTTCCCATCACCAACTTATTAATTCTCTCCCATTGTTTTTCATGGTGTTTGTGGAGGATGAACAAAAGAATTGAAAAAAAAAATCATGAGTTGACACAATGTATATTATTATTATAGAAAGAGAAGGTGGAGTGGTGCGATATCTGTAAAGTAATCTATCATGCAAAATCTGTTTATGATTTCTATAGATATTCACAACATTAAAGTCCTAGATCTCATATTTTATATTTATAAAAATGCCTTGGTCCACATCATGTACCACACAATATCAAATATCCTTCTTACTCCTCAAGATTGTCATTATATTCAACAACATTGGTCTTTCAATATGATTATTTAAAAAATCAATGCACCAACTTTATAGGAAGGACATTTGACTTCTTTTAATTGTGATCCCAATAAAGTTTTGATGCTTCCAACTATGCTATATTAATATGAATTTAAGTTATTAACAATATTTAGCAACACCCATAATGTACTCTAATATGTAATTATGAATTTTTCATATATTTTCATCCTAGCCTATTAATTTTGCTTGAAATTAGAGGTGCCTTGAAGAAGTATCTTCAAGGGACACTAATTTCGATATCTGGATCTTATGTAGAATAATGTTATAAACACATGAATGCTACTCATTAAGATAATATTATCTACACAAATTATCCTCCTTAGTATTTGGCATAATAAATTCCTTCAATTCTACACACAGTGGTACTCGTGATATATCATAAATGATGAAGGATGGGCATTACTCTATCTTCAGGACCTTTAGTGTGGCCTCTTATTTTGTAAAGCTAGGGAGCATCTAGCCATTGCCTTCAAAGTCATATTCCCATTCATTATTTAGGTGGACACTAGAATATAGAACTCGGCAACAACTTTAACACCAGCTTGATTGAACATTTTATAACTGAACTTCTTGTCCATCAAAGGGGTGTTGTGTACCTCTGCTAACACTTGCTAGACTTTTCAAGTTGTCTTTATCATCAAATCCATGAAATAAATTGACAGAGGTCAAATTGTGACATACAAAATGCAACTCCTATCAGGAATCTTGATCACAACAAACTCCAATTTTAGACAATTGTTTGGGTTATATTAGGATCAGCATTGCCATTCCAAGAAGAACATGTCTTAGTTTACATCTCTCTCATGATAGCACACGTATCCTTCAAACCTATCACAAATTTATTTAGTGATGTGATTAAACATCATCCCCAATAGTCTTCATTATTTTTTTCAATTTTGAAGCCCCTTTCCAAATCTACAACATGTTCTTGTTCTCTTCCTACATCATAAAACAAGTTCCCATCAGAAAACACAGAGGGGGATTTACTTAAGTTGAATGCAATGAACTCATCAAGATTGCATTATCAAAGATCAATTGTTCGTAAAATAAAAAATATGAGATGGTTGAGAATTTGATTTTTTGCCATCAGATTTTTCATAGATCAATTGTTAGTAACAATAAGTAGCTTGTAGATAATTTTTCACTAAGATATGTGAATATTAAGATATAAGTGTCTGGTCATTAAATATATTTAAAATTAATTAAAGGAATAGACTAAAGTCTAGTATTAGTCATATATTAGTTTGTATTACTATATATTAGTCTATATAGTATGGAAATATGATAAAAAAAATTGTACATTAAAATAAAATAAAGAATGTATTTATATATATACATTTTGAGAAATATTATAGAGATATGTGAAATATGTAATAAAATATAATAGTTTATGGAATTATGTGTGGTCATCTCTTTTATGTTTTAATAAAAGATTCCTTAAGCTCATAAGATGATGTGATAAGTATTGCTCAAAGGCTAATTGGTATATCCATTTAGCTTGAGTTGGAAATAAGGGCTTACTACCAACTCAATAATTGATAGCACATTTATTTCAAAAAATTAGTGTAAACATTACGAAGGCTATATTAATTGAAAGGTAATAAAAAATATAAGATGGTATTTGAAGAATGAGAGATAACAACATGTGAATTTAGTAGTTTGTAAAGTTTGAATTGGTCTACATTCACTACATGCATTTTAATCACGGAACTACCTCAATGAAATTAGTACAACCTGCATAAGAGTTTAAACCAACATATTTTAGAACAATTTTATGGTTTTACATGTCATATATTTCAACATTTATTTATGTAATGATCCTAACTAGCGTCCACAAACTTTTCTTCGCGGATTTCTATTACATTATTCTATACAAAATGGCAGACCATGTATTTATGTTGCTTTTGGTATTTGTAGTAGTTATTTTATTGATTTAGTTAGAGGTTGGATTTATTTTTATAAATAACTCTAAAACGATACTTCAAAAGATTGTTTGTGATGAGTTAGGGGCTTGTTAGAACACTTGATAAGCTTGCCTCAAAGTGTTAGACAGATCTTCAATGCTCACTCAACATATTGGCAAAGTTTTGTTCAGGGTTTTGAACCTAGATCTCAATTGTTTTCATATCTAATTCCTACAGAAGCACTAAACACCACCTTGAAACAACCAAAACACAAATGTACAAAAAATCAAGTGATTAAAGAGCAAAAAAATACACAGGAAGATTCACTCCCTATGTTTATTCATTGGTCATGTTCTCTTGAAAAAGAAGTAATATTCAAGCTAAAAATTGTAGTCTTATTGTTTAAAAAACATGGTGCATTCAGGGAAATAGCACACCATCATTTGGATATTCAGATGAATGGGCAATAAGACCTACTCCAGGTACAGATGAATACTTCAATGAAATGATATATTGCAGTTGCAAAATGTTCCAAAATAGGAAATTAAGGAAGTGAAGGCATGTTGGTAACCATAGACTAGACCATGGAGTTTATATAGAAGAGGTACATTATAATTAACAAATTGTTATTATTATAATAAATAGATATTCACATTATTTAATACATTATTATTGATCATTTCATTTGATTTTTTTATTTACCAAAATCTGCTTCCGGTTCCCAATATTCGTAAAGAATCAATGGATGATATTGATAATAGCGACAATTGAGATGAAGGACAAGACAAATTTATGGATGTAGCCACTTCGCAGATAAATGAGGCTAGTGTCAATGAATTTATCCAAGACTTCTACACATCTTTTGAAGAAGTTGTTGATTCACCCCTAGCTCATTTGGCTAGGACACCTCTTTATGAAAATGTTGACTCTTCTATATTGGTGACACCTATGTTGTTGTTGAACTTGAAGGTTACACATGGATTGACAAACATATCCTTTACTGATAGGTTAAGGTTGGATTAATATTACTATAAATTAATGCTCTATATGTCTTAAACGTTTTGAATATTGTGTATACTTATAAACATCATTTGTTGCACTATGTAGAATTTTGCCAAACAAAATACTTCCAAAGGAAAATAAGTTGTGTCATTCTCATAGAGAAGTACCTTCAATAATGAAATACATTGGAATGGTGTACAAGACATATGATGCATGTCCAAATGACCATATATTGTAGTATGGAAATAATGCAAATTTACAACAATGCTCAATGTGTCACACAAATAGGTATCGTCAAGATCAAGTATCCAAGAAGGTTCCTTATAAAGTATTACAACGCATTCGACTAAAGCCAAGGTTTGAGAGAATGTTCAAATGCAAGGAGTTGGAAAAATATATGGATCATCATACACAAGGGAGGAGCCAAGATTGTGTCATGCATATGGCTGTGGATAGTAAATATTGGAAAGAGATTGAGGTAAAATGGCCACATTTAAGAACCGAGCCAAGGAATGCAAGAATTCCTCTAGCAATGGATGACGTCAATCCTTTTGGAGATCTTAGAACGACATATTATGGTTGGCCAATGTTAACTATAAACAACAATATTCTCCCTTGGATGGGAAGGAAAAAGAAACATGTAATGTTAACTCTTATCATACTAGGTACTAGAACATACGAATGCAATATTTCTTGAAGATTATATAAAAATATTTCAATTCAATTAATCCTAATAAAGAACTATTTGTTCACTTAGGGAAATATTAGGTAAAGGATATGGATGTATACATGGAGCCCCTCATTGATGAGGTTCATGAATTATGGGATGGTGTAAATAATGTATCAAGGCCTAACAATGATAGAAACTTCCTCTTTCATGTGATTCTTATCTGGAAAATTCATGATTCCCTAGGGATATCTATTTTTTGTGGTAATATAATACAAATTACATTTATAATTATTGTGTTTATTTTAAAATTTACTAAATATGGTTACGAATCTTATTTTGGGACTACAAACAAATGGGAAACATGGTTGTCCATCATGTGGGCCAAAATTGTTGTATAAGTAGTCAAGGGATCTCAATAAAACTGTCTATGATGACTATAGACAATTATTACCACAAAATCATCGCTATCGAGTGCATGATAAACATAAGTTCAGTGGAAAGGAAGTGGAAATGAGGAAGCCAATAGAGATGAACCCTGCTAGGTGGAAAGTGATATATGACAAAAAAGAAGGAACATGTTTTCCCTAGGAATGAAAAAAATATATATTTTCTACAAATTATAATATTATGAGAGATTGCGAATAGCCCACCTATTTGATACTATGCACATCGGGAAAAATGTGGTATAGTGCTTGTGGAAACATCTAAATGGAAATAAAATTGAAGCACAAATAAAGTTAAGAATGGACCTTCCAGTTGCCAATATCATGCCAGACATGTGGTTGCATGAAGATAGCTCATGTGTTCATGCTCCATGGACATTCACATGAAATGAGAAAGAAAGCATCATTGCTATTATGAAAATGATAAGATTCCTTCTAGATTTGGTGTAACATTAAAAAAATTATTCGCCAGAGATGGATAAAAGTTCTCAGGCATAAAAGCACATGATTGGCACAATTGGATAAAGGTAGCATTGTCACATGTTATATTTGTTGGAAACTTAATTATAAAATTTTATATCCTAGTGATAATATCAATTCATGCATATTTGAACATGATTATTTGTTAATAGTCATGCTAGTATAGTGATAAAATCCATTCATGCATATTTGAACATGGTTATTTGTTAATGGTCATGTAGTATGTGTTGCCTGCAACAATACCAAGTACTTTTGACTACAATGTCACTTTGACTATTTACAAATTATGTAAATATCTGAGGTAGTTTTCAATCCATCATGCCTACTCTTCCATTACTCTTATCATTTGAAGTGCATCATTGGTTATGCCTTTATATGAGTTTATACTTTTAGTTTACAAGAAATAACAAGTCTTTATTGTAATACTTGTAGGTGGGTCTTATCTAAAGAGATACATTAGCATGGCTTGAAGTAATGGAAGATGAATGTCTCACTTTTGATGTGTGATATTCAAATTTTCTTCCCTCAAAGCTTCTTTAATTCTCAAGAGAACTACCTTGTACACCTAGTAGAAGACATTGAACAGTGTGGTCCTATTCATATTCAAACAATGTGGCTTGTGGAGAGATATATGAAGGTCTTAAAACAATTTTTGAGGCAAAAGGCTCGACCAGAAGGGTCCATAGTTGAGGGTTACATGGCTTTCCACAAAATGGTTCATTTGATTGAGTACTTACCTCAGTTAGATCTTGAAGCTCCACGATTATGGAATTATAACCAATCTCAATCATTTGAAGGAGAACAAATAGAGGGTGAAGGGACTTCAAATGGGATAAAAGGTATAAAAGAATGTTACGAGTTATTTTTATCTTAAGTTTTATATCACATGGATTTAAATAGTTATTAATTCATTGAACAAATAAATTTCTCATTGTAGATTCTAAGGAGAGGGAGGCATTACATTTTTATGTTTCATAAAATTCTGACTTTATGTTGAAATGGATGGAGAAGTACGTTGAAAAAAGAAATTAGAAGATGAAAACGCATGTGCCAATATATATAATAGACATGCTGAAAACACTACTCGAGGATTTCATGCAATCCATAAAATAAAATGGCCAGAGAGATGCTCGTGGAATTGGCTAAAGACCAATATTGAACACGAGGCAACAAAACGGAATGATAGAGTAACACAACAACGATTGAATTTCATTAAAGGATCTATAAATTGGGAGGTGATATATATTAATATATTGCATATATTTAATAATGTTTCTATTAGATTTCATATCCTTGAATATAGTTAGTTGGTATCTATATGAATTTAGGTAAGTTATTACGAAGGAATATGGAATTTTGGTCATCATTTTCACATCAAAAAAGTTTATGAAAAGAGAAAACTTATGATTGTGGAGTTTCAACATCATTTGAGGTGGAATTTCCTTCACATGCAAATGATAGACAACCAATCACAAGAACACTTCCCTACTATGGAGTGTTGGAGGACATTATAGAGTTTGATTTTATGTCTTTCAAGAAAGTTATCTTTGTTTTGAATGGTACAAGATTATCGATGTGGGAGAATAAAAAACTATCTTGCTCCATAATAATGGATTCCATATGATCAATACATCTAGGTTTGAAGCCACTTTTGAACCTTATGTGTTTCCAAGTCAATATGACCAAAATTTTCTCATTCCAAATTTAGAACAACCTGGTTGGCCATTTGTGATTGATTATGATCCAAGATGATGAAGGGTAACATTTGTTCAAGATGTAGAGGACCATGATTTACTTGAAGATGTACAAGTTCCCCGTGAAGACATAGATGGCCAAGATGGAGATGATGAATAATTTATTGTCAATGATGCATATAACCAGGACGAAGACCAAGAAGAGTTTACTGAAGTGTCTAAAGGACATGAGCAACCACACGGGCATCAAATACATGAAGATGATGAATTCATTGATTTTAATTTACTTGTAGTTGAAGGTGATGAAGATTATGAAAATGATGGGAGGAGCAGAACTGGTAAGAACAAGGGTTTCAAGAATATCCAGGAGTTGAATGCCATGGAGGGGCGCAAAGGTGGGAGCTCCACTCCCTCCTACAAACAAGCAGTAGCAAGTTGAGGCAAGAAACCATTGGAGATGTCTAGAATTCTTTCAAGAGAAGGGAAAAGGAACATTAACAAGGTGCATGACTTGACCAATTCAAGCGAGGACAACTATTTAAAAGGAAATGAGGAAGAGGACAAAAAACAAGAAGAAAAAATCAAAACGCAAAAAGGTCCATGTAAACCTAAGGTTGAGGTCACACCCAGAGTAGTTTTAAATGATCCTACACTACAGGCGCACAGAGATCACATCCGGACCTATGCTATCATTTGTAAATTCATGGGATTCTGGCCCACTAAGAAGGCGCTGCAGGCATGGATTAAATATCACTAGAAACCTAAAGGAGGCATAGACCTACATATTCGATCAAAAGGTTTCTTCACAGTAGTCTTTACAAATATAGAGGACAAAGAGAGGGTGTTTGAAGGAGAGCCCTACTTCTATGTAGCTATAGGCCTTTATATGCAACCTTGGATGATGAATTTCGTACCAGAGCATGAGACTTTCACGTTGGTCCCAGTCTGGGTAAGACTCTATCCCCTACCTCTAGATTACTGGCAAACTGAATCTTTATCTACAATAGGAAATAAACTAGGGCGTTTTTCAAAGCATCTGAGGCTACTAGAAGGGGAAAATACAGTTCCATCACCCAAATTTGTGTGGATATGCATCTCTATGGAGCTCTATCAGCTGAGGTCATCCTGGAAGTTTTTGATGAAGAATGGGTGCAAACCGTGGATTATGAAAATATTCTTTCAGATGTTGAAGGTGCCATGAACATGGGAACCTATCTAGAGATTTCCCACTTAGTAAAATAGAGACAAAAAGTAAAGCTACCCCAATGAAATATACTCAAAGCTTTCACAAAATGTGGTATAGAGGAAAGGGTGGTAAAAACGGGGGCTAAGGAAAATAAAAAAGAGGGGCAACAGGCTAGTCCAAATAGGTTCCAAGTATTAGGAGAAGAGGAGGAGACAACAAAGGTAGATCAGGAAATGGAGGAAAGCCAAGGAGAGAAATATAAGGAATAAAATAGTGTGAAAACATATGATACATATAAAAAGAAAGGGACTATGTTGAACAATCAGCAAATGGAAGGGGACCAAGAAATGACCCTGTGTGAGATGGAAACAGAGGATCACGAACTGTAGGATATTCTTGATAGAGAACACCTAGACATGGAAGGTTTCTTGAAACACGGAACCAAGGGAGGGGTTGACTCATTACTTGAAGAAGATTTCAATAGAGTGTAGCAGTTGTTCCTATGGAGAACCCATAGTAATGAGCTAGAACGACAAAGACACATAGAAAGGCAGGGCAACGAAGGGGTGAAAATTATGAAAACCACACCAGTACTAGCTCCCAAGAATCCAAGAAGGAAAAGAGGCAGGAAAAAACTAAATGAGTTATTGATGAAATGTGGAAAACTAATGATAGATTCAGGTAAGATGAAAAATCTAACTAGCTAATCCTTTACACATCTTTCATAATGAAGCTAACATCTTGGAATATTAGAGGTCTAGGAAGTAAAAGGAAACAAAGGTTACTCAATAATAGAATGAAACGAGAAGCTCTGGACATGATCTTTATCCAGGAGACTAAATGTTCCATTCAAAAAATAAAGGAGATGCACAACAAATGGCTCAATAAATATGAGTTTCTTGAAGTGAAAGAAGACAAAACAACAAGAGGTATCCTTACTCTTTGGAACCCCCAAAAGATTGGCATAATATATGCTAAGGCATCTAGGAATTATTTATCACTGGTTATTCAACCTGTGGGAAATAAGGAGATGTATTTAATTACAAATGTTTATGGGCCCCAAAGACCTGATGATAAACTTGTGCTTTTAGATTCTCTTGGGGAACTAAGAGATAGACACGCAGAAATACCATGGATAATGGGAGGGGACTTTAACATGATCAAATCCCTTACGGAGAAAAAAGGTGGGACCAGAACTTTAAGCAAAGACTCTATAGAATTTTAGAATTTTCTTGACAACATGAAGCTACTTGACACAGATATGAGTAATGGCCTATTTACATGGAACAATAAGAGAGGAGGAGAGTCTCAATTAGCCTCAAAGATAGGTAGATTAATTATCTATGAGGACCTCATGCTCATAGGCATGGATATGACAGTGAGAATTCTCCCCTTTGGCGGCTCAAACCATTGTCCGGTCGATCTTGAGGTTCGAGGCATTGGCATCCCCAAGAATAGACCCTTTAGATTTGAGAATATCTAGCTCACTCACCCAAATTTTATAGGAAACATTGCTAGATGGTGGACATAGGATCTGTAGATTCAGGGTACGAGAATGTTTCTACTACACAAATGACTCAAACATATCAAGCTCAGACTCAAAGATTGGAATAAGAATGAGTTTGGAAATTTTTTTTGAAGTGAAGAAAGTTGTCTAAGGTAAAATGCAAGAACTCAATCAAGCCCTTATCATGGTTGGCTTTGATAGGGTAAGGAATGATCAAGCCACCAAGCTTCAGCAGGACTGGGAGAATATATGTAAACAAGAGGAGATATTTTTGAGACAAAAATAAAGGGTTCAATGGCTAAAAGAAGGTGAGAGAAACACAAGCTTTTTCCATAGATCCACTATGGAGAACAGGTTGCATAATAGGATCTCAACGATCAAGGACTCTGGAGGTCAATTACTCAATACCAATAAAGATATAGAATATGTGCTTGTTCAGCACTTTCGAAGTATCGCGGAGGAGACCATCTTAGATAGAGCTCATTTTATCAGGGACTTCACGGAGAACATTCCTAAATTAGTAGCAAGGGATGATAATTATAATCTCAATAGGCCGGTGAATGAATATGAGGTTAGTAAGGTGATCAAAGAAATGCAGAATGGAAAAGCGCCTAGCCCTGATGGTTTCAATGTCGATTTTTTTAAAGCATGCTATAACATTGTCAAGCAAGATATTCTAGATGTCGTGGAGGACTCCAGAATGAGTACAACCATTCTGAAGGTTCTCATTACATATTTCATCCCTCTGATCCCCAAATAGGACAATGCTCTGACTCCAAACAGATTCAGACCCATAACCTTATGCAGTGTGGTGTACAAGATAATATCTAAAGTAATTTCCAATAGACTCAAACCCCTTCTTCCCACTCTGGTATCTATGGAGCAAATAGGTTTTGTGGAGGGAAGAAAAATTCTAAATAACATCATCCAAGTGCATGAGGTGGTGCATTCTTTATTAATTAATAAAAAGGGGGGAATGATTATGCAACTAGACCTAGCTAAGGATTACGATAAGTTGAATTGGAACTACATCAGGAAGGTCCTTCTACCCTTCAGATTTGACAACAACTGGGTTAGGTGGGTCATGGCCCTGGTGTCTTCTTCTTTTTTTTCAATTCTAGTTAATGGTTCTCCATCTAAAACTTTTAAACCTTCAAGAGGCCTCATGCAGGGAGACCCTCTCCCCCCATTTCTCTTTATCGTCATGATGGAAGGACTTGGTCAATCTATCAAGCATGCTAAAGAAGTGGGTACTATCCAGGGTCTCAGACTCTCCAAGACTGTACAAGCTTTGACCCATCAACATTTTTTAGATGACACTATGCTTCAGGGCATCCCCATGGTCAAAGAGTCACTAGCATATAAACAAATCCTAAGTGAATTTTCCATGGCAGCTGGTATAGAGGTAAGCCTCTCCAAATATAAGATTTTCTTCTTTAATACTAATATGTCTATTCAACGGAATATCTCCAAAATTCTAGGATTTCAAAGAGATGTGCTACCTTCCAAATACTTGGGAGTTCCACTTACTAACAAACCTCTACACAAGAGTATCTAGGAGCCAATGATTAACAAGATTCAAGACAATACCAAGAAATGGACCATTAGATCTTTGAACTTGCCAGGCTGACTAGTGCTTACAAAAGTGGTCCTTCAATCAATCCCCACCTTCATGCTTTCAGCCCTTCCAACTCCAAAAGGAGTCTTGCATCAATTTATAATCATTCAAAGAGACTTTCTTTGGGGTAAGGGGGAGGAGAAAAAGAAATGGGCCTTGGTAGCTTGGGATACTATTTGTAGACCCAAAAACCATGGAGGTCTTGGTATGGATGACTCGGAAGTGCTAAACAAAGTTTTAGGGGCTAAACTGTGGCGGACATGGGTAAAAGATCCAGAGGCACAGTGGGCTCGTATTTGGAAGGAGAAATATTCTAGTAATTGGCAAAACAATGACCTTACAAGGATGTTTGGGATCATAAAAGGCTCCTACATCTCGAATAAAGCATGGGAGAATAGAAGCATAATTCAAAAAAGTAGTTTCTGGGAAATCAAAGTGGGATATCTAGCTTTGTTTTGGGAGGATAAATGCCAAAAAGAACCTATATTGCTAAGAGAGGACTTTGTGGAACTAAAGAATGATAGTTACACCAAAGGACTACTTAGGGTAAAATATTTTTGGGATTAGGCTAGCAGTGAGGGAAAATGGCATACCTAGAAGAATATGGAGTATAGAGATTATAGTCCCTTGAAAGTAAAAGCCGATGCATTGCTAACAATGTTGGACCAAAGGAAAATACTGGTATCATAGGATCATGACCAACTTAGATGGGGCAATAATAATGAAGGCACCTTTAATCTTAAGGAGGCAAAGCAATTAGTCCTGGAGCTTGATTCTAATGAATTGGATAGGGTTTGGTAGAACATATGGAGACATTAAGGATGGATGAAAACCAAACTTTTCATGTGGCTGGTACATCATAAGAAAATTCTTACTTGGGAGAACATTAGGAAGAGGGGTGTTCTGGGACCTTCTAGATGCCAGCTTTGTGAGTCTCAAGAGGAAATAATGGAGCACCTTCTCAAAACTTCCATATTCACCTCCAAATTGTGGGATGCTTTTACCTTCATTTTCAAAACGACAGATAAGGATAGAAGGAGCATCACCAATACCCTTAATAGCTGGAGAGGAAAATTTTCTGATTATGAAATAAGCAGCAAAGCTTGGGCTTTAACTCCAAGCTTCATAATATGGAATGTATGGAAAGAAAGGCACAACAAAATCTTCAATCATAAAAAAAGCTCCTACCAAAGCTTCATGACTCAGATCTTAAGTCAGATGAAGGAGACGGTCGGAAATTTAGTGCAGACTCACCCAAAAAATCCCCCTTCAGATGCTGATATGTAGATACTTCTTCAGTTGGGTATGCAGGGGCTTATTCCTCGGGGCATGGATGTGAGGGTAAAGAAATTGGTCACTGAAAAAGACTTCTGGCATCCTCCCCCTCATGGTTTTATGAAATTCAACATAGATGGAGCCTCAAAAGGAAATCCGGGTACTGCTGGTTATGGTGGGGTGTTAAGGGATGAAAATGGATGCATCCATTTTATTTTTCAATGCCATCTGGGATGATCCATAAATAATATGGTGGAGCTAAAAGCACTAGAACAAAGTCTAGATATCCTTAAGCAGGAGAATCTTCAGAACATCATTATTGAAGCTGACTCTGAGCTAATCATCAATTTGGTCAAGAGAATTTGTTGTGGTTCAGCGTTGAAAAAGGTCTCAAGACACTGGAGGCTACTTCAGGTCTTTCAAAGGATACAGTTCCACCTTCTACACTTGAGAACCATAAGCTTCGCTCATGTGCGAAGATTGGCCAATAAATTGGCGGACATTATAGCTAATAAAGGGGCTCTCTTTACCAAAAGAAGTGTCAAGTTTAGATGGCAAGATATGCCACAAGGCATTTTGAGGGAGAAATGTCTCATGCATGTGGATGAGGATCGATCAATCTATAGAAACAGAGTAGATCATTAGTCGCAGAGATTAGGTCTAGTTGATATAGATCCAATATGACGTGGTGTTTCAGAGGTGTTTTTGCATTAGGGATGCAGGTCTCATCCAACTTTCTTAGCCTAGGAAAGCACAATCATAGGGGTCTTAGGTGGAAGTTGCTTGGAAGCCAGCATTTCTCAAATTCTCAGACGATGAATATCAAGGGTGGTAAGACGAGTTCCTTCTTCCTGGGGATCAAGCAAATGAGGAGCATAGGTGATGTGAAGGACCACAGCCTTGGCTTTCTCAAACGTCATGAAACCCTCCAAGTTACTACCTGTGGTGTCACTACCGAGCATGGGGTGGTTTATGGTATTTTGTGCACCCTTAAAGCTGTGAGAGGTTTTTCTGAGGTGAGAACGATTCCACTCACCACTCTACGCGTGGCCAAGGTAGGAGAGGGAATACCACCCTCATCAGGTTGTAAATCTCTGTGCTTTTTGATCATGTGATATGATCCTCCACCATTGGATTGGGAAAGGATAATTGACAGCAATGACATGATGTGCATGTTGGTGGGTCCGGGCGAGGAATTACTACCCATGGAGTCAATACCGGCTGTGGGGTGGTTTATGGTTTATTATGTGCCCATAAAGTCGGGAGCGGTTTTTTAGTGTTAAGCGTGATTCCACTCACCACTCTACACATGGCCGAGGTTGGAGGGAGAATACTACCCTCATCGGGTGGTAATTCTCTAAGATTTTTGTGCATGCGATATGATCCTCCACCATTGGATCGGGCGAGGATAATCATTAGCTTTGATATGGCATGCATGTTAGTGGGTTCGGGTGGGCTACTTATATTTTGCTTTTATTCTCTTTGTTGTATGGGTCTCTGAGCACTTCGGCCTTTGGGTTAGGGAGTAAAACCTTAGGCTATTTGGTTCAGCCTCTGGTTGTTTGTGTTATATGTAATTTCCTCCTTTTGGTTATTTGAAATAGAAGGCATGACTCTTGCATTAGCAAAAAAAAAAAAAAAAAAACTCTGAAAATGATGGTATTAGTTTATTTTTGGATTTAGGGTCTATTAATGATGGGGTATATATGCCATCACATGAGGATATTTCATGTGAGGATGACATTTTTTGATCACTATGTTTACTTTAAGATAGTTTTAAGGATTCACTACAATACTATTTTCTTTACAAGTTAAGCATTGAGTTTTTAATTGTAATGAACATTAAGTAATTTGAATGTTTAATGTTTTACTTGTGAGGATGACATTTTTCAATCACTATGCTTACTTTAAGATAGTTTTAAGGATTCACTACAATATAATTTTCCTTTACAAGTTAAGTAATGAGTTTTGAATTGTAATGAACATCAAGTAATTTGAAGGTTTAAGGTTTTACTTGAAAGACATATATATTTTGTGTTACCAATTCTATTTTCTTATCGGTTTTTTGATCAAATTTTTCTTATTTTTATGTTATTATGTGTTTTTTTAAGAATGTGCCCATGGGTGTTATTGATGCTACTATGGGGGATTCAATGATCTTAACTACTTTATGGAAATATTAACAAATGCACGATGGGAAGACACTGCTATGATGATGCATGAGATAAGCTTGAATATTGTATTCTATAGGTTAAATTATCTTATGCTCCTTATTATGTTATGCTAATTTATGTTTGTGGAATGCAGGTAATCTCTAAAGTCATTCCAACCCCTATAACACCTTTTAATACATCTAAGGTAATGCTAGTGGTAAAACATGATCAATATTTTTGTGCATGTAATTAACTTATTTCACTATATGTATTTATTAATATTTGTGTTTTCTCTAAGCATGCATTTTGTTGGCATGTAGGATTCATTTATGCTACTCAATACACCCAATGTTGGCATGCAGGGATCATTAATTCCCCCATATATATACAATGTTATGCAAAATGTAAGATTCAACCATCTATTTGTGTGAGTTTGATTATGTTATTTGTTGAGAAAGCTAGGGCATATATTTAATAAAGTTTTTGCACAATGACTTCATGATTTAAGAGGTTACCAAGAGCTATATTGTCCTGCGATGACTATTACCAGTATGTAGACTTTTACTTCAGCTATGAGCTCTTTCTCCAATTTGTATGCTTACCATGACGCCTTATTTCTAAGATGCATTCAACCATGGAAAGGTTATTTCATATTTTACTTTTTCCTTGCTATCCATCTATATTATGAATAGCGTTTAAGGGTTTGTATATTTCCCTTCTTTCATGATGCCTTTCAATGGATCACCCCATCCATTTTTTACTTCCTGTACCTGGAATATTATTTTAGCAAGTAACCCAAGTAATATATTATTCCAAAACATGATTTCAAGTTACTTTTATAGGGTTTTTATGTAATAAAGGGGTCATTTTAGGGTTTCTGAAATTCAAACCTTAGATCATAATATTTTCCATTTATTTCATTCTAGAGTTTATCACATGCCCTAGAAATAAAATCATAGGAAACAAATACCTTAAGAATGAGGTTTCTAAATACTAGGGTTTTCTTAAAATATAAACCCATAAATTCAACCCTACTGCATCTTATGATGGACTCTTTAAAAGAAAATTACTATACATACCTCATGGACACCTACTTGTAGTGCTTATTATTTTGGTTGCCATGATTCTTTGCAATGGTACTATACATTTCATTGATCATTTTCCATCTTCATGACCTTCTTTTAATGAGTCTTTCCATATATTGTCATTCTATAATAGGACTTTCTTCTTCATGTGTTCCATCAAGTTATAGTATGATTGTTTATGGAACATTTTGACTTGGTATTGGAGGGTCATTTGACTCTATTTGACTCAAACAAAAAATTTATGTGCAATATGTAACATGCCCAAATAGGTGTTTATGACGACAACTCAATGACCAATCCCAAGAGCTCAAAAATGGGAGCTTGATCTAGAATAAAATTCCTTGAGCATGAAACCCATGCCTCAAGCACAACAACAATAATCTTATTTTTCGTTTTTTTACATAAATTACATATAATTGTGATTACATATGTCATTATGAGGACCGAACCTAGTTACATATTTCAACATTTTTCATATAGTATTCCATATTATTATCTATATTTGTGCCTTGCAGGATGTTTCTAGGGTGACTCCAACAAGTATACAATATGTTGGTATAAAGGGTCATGTTATGCCCAACCTAGACCAGAACCCCATAACATGCCCTTTCATCAAATGTGGGTTCAGTAAGAATTCTCCCACCAGAACTAGAACAAATTTCTTTGAGCCTTATAGACTCACAAACAAGAACGTTAATGCTCTTACCAGCTATTCCTCAAAATTTTCAAATTAAGAAAGAAATAATCAAACAAATTGAGTTATGGGAAATTCCATTATTCGAGAGCATAGCTCCTGCAAGAGATCAATAGGTAAAATAATTTTCTTTTTTTATAATTTCATTTGTTACGTTTAGGATAATTATTTTAGAAATGAAAAATAGTTTCATATTTTGGTTGGGTTCTTAACAGTTCCACAATTTCATTGTAAATGCAAGAAGTAAGTGACAAAGTGCCTAATGTACCTATATGGGAATCTTCCTCAATCCTCAAGACTACAACAATATCATCGGTGACCACAAAAGGAATACAAGAAGTTACAATCTTGCTGAGTTTAGAAGGAAATGTCTTGAAGGATGAAATAGGGTTGAAATTTTATCCCTTTATTTTTCATCGTGGAGAACAATTATTTGGAAATACCATCCAAATGGATTGGACGAAACAAACCAGTGCCAAGAAAGAAGAACTATTTAAAGATATAGTAATAGCATTTGGTAATCCTGGATTTGATAAGGAACTTATTTTAGAGATTGCAAGTAAATACATTCGCTCGAAGTGGTCCAATTTACAGTCAAATTTGACAAATAACTTGATGTATCCATGTCCAGCTTGGATCACCGACCAAGTGATGTGGGATGAACATATGAAAGATGCCAAGTTTAAGAGGAAAGTCTGTAAAAATCTAAAATATATGCCATTTGCACAAGGAAGAGCTAATAGTCACCTTCAAGATACCAGAAAAGAAACCCATGCTAGGGTGTCAAAAATTGGATGTCACAAATTAGGCTTTGGTGGATATAATAGTATTTTTGGTGGCATGGTAAGTGATTTTTGCTTCTATTATATTTTCTATTTTAGGCAAAATAACCATGGTGAAGTTGAGTTAATTGTATCTTATTAGTTATTTTACGTTATAAATATGACTATCTTTGTTAATGTAGGTTCACCAATTTCAAAAGGAATCTTCAGAGGAAGAGTTAAAATATTACATCATTCCCAAGGTTTTCGACAACACATGATAGATCGAGGGGAAAAAATAATTACCGGTTATGGATCCGAGGTTAGTTTTTTATAGTATTTTATGAATAATGAAATAATTCAATTGGAGGTATATTGTTATTCTAGCAAGTTAAAGTGTGTTGTGTATAGGAATCAGATGAAACATCTGGGAGTGAGCATGGGGAGGAGGTACAAGCACATGATGATTCGTTTGTTGCATGAAAACATTCAATTGCCATTCCTGAACCTTGGCAAGAAATCATGTTGAATTTTAGCGAATGGGAGACAAAAGTAATGAGGAGGGTGTTCAATGTGATGAGCATTCCACACCCACAATTAATGTAGCGCCTCAAAAAAAGAGGAAAAAAAGGATTGGTATGTGTTAAATTTTAATAACTTCAATGTGCATAACTCTAGCTTCTAAGGAGTGCACTAGGTTGTGATGGTCCAAACATAAACTAATTATGAGTGCAACAAAGCAAATTCTGAAGATACTTTGTTTTTTGAACTTTGTGGAACAAAACAAATTTTGAAGGTACTTTGTTTTCTTGTAGCACTATATTTTATGTGAGTGTCACAAAAAAAAAAGCCTTGACTCTACATGATGAATTAAAAATATTGTGAGTTTGGGTTAGCAATAGTTCCCTTCATTGGCACTCCTACAACAATCTTCTGGACTATAAGACTTTGTACACTCATGATAGTTCATAATTGAATATTTTTTTGGCGAGAATAATATTATAGGTTAGACTTGTTTTGAATTTAGTTCTTTCTGTTTTGTTTTTGTTTCCAAGAGGAAGCCCAACCATCATGTTAGGGAGGGATTCTAATTAAATTCTTACTATTTTTGTTTCCAAGAGATAACCAAACTATCATGTTAGTGAGGGATTCATTTTGTTTATTATCTCTTTGTTTTTACTGCATCTACAATCTTCATTAGCATTATTACTTATTACTGTGATTTTTGGGTTTCACCGCTACAAGAGAGAAAGGTAGAGGCATGCCCTTTTTTCTGAAACCTCTGCATATGTGGCATTCATGGGTTCAATCGGTACACCTCACGGTAGTACTTATATTTTCAGGTAACACACTATTTTCTATTGTTTTTCTTTCTTAGTTGTAGTTGTTTCTTGGTTGTTTTCATTAGTATTCATTCCCTTACATGCTTTATATATCCATGGCTATAAAATGGTTTATATATCCATGGCTATAATTTTTATCTCCTTCCCTGGCTACTAGGGTTTTCTTTGGTTGTTTTTTTTTCATTTTAGAGTTTAATGGATCCACCGAGCTTCTATCCCTTTAGGAAATTTTTACATTTGATATCCCTTGGTTCATACAAATAATGCTAATAGCGTGGGATCCTCCATGTAATCACCTCGATTTCTGGAGGGTAAAATATGAAGCACTTCAGGTAATTTTGAAGCATTCTCTAACTTTTTTTAGGCTCTGGTAATTTATAGGATATCCAAGACAGCTATGTAGAAAGAAGTCCATATATTTCTTTGTCCCTTAACATTCAAATTTCTTAACTTCCATTACGCTTCAATTAGAACCCAACACGCAATCCTATAATTATGTTACAATTATTATACTAAGCCTTTAAAATTAATTTATGAAAATAACATTCTAAGTGGTCATGACAATGCCTTAATCATGATTCTAGTAACAATTTAGCTTCAAAATGATACTCGCCAACATTTATTTTGTCCAAATCTGTGAACACTTTAATTTATATGATTGGAAAATGAAGAGATGGAAGGCCTCCAAATACCAGAGTGTAGGAAATTGGAGTAGACATTGTGAACATTTGTAAGGAGGAAATTTATTTAGGGTGTGTTCTTTCGCATCCAAGTACTCTTCAGCAACATCGTAGGTAAGTCATTTCTCCCAAATTACATTGTGTTGTTCCATGTCCTACGTTAGAAAATAAAAAAAATTCAGATTATATTTACTGAGTTATCATTTCTTAAAAGCTATATGTGAAGAAACATTATAGATCATTATCAAAATTTTAGTGGGCTTAAGTAGTTGCAAGGTGTTTGCATTGTGGCTTATAGATTTGCTTAACTTAAAAAAAATTGTACACTCACCAATGGTAATCGTTCCACACACAATGTTTTATCATTATACAAAATGGGAGCATTGTCAACATTAGCTATGATGTTCCACTGATTTAATTTAGTTTAGGTCAGTTGTGTCTCTGGTTACTCTGTTTCTATGTTTCTTATTTTGTTACAACATATTCTGTCATGTACGATAGAATTAAAGAAAGTGATTGAAGATAGGATATCCAAAAAATAGAAGGCAACTCTTGTCATGAAATGAGTGGCGTTGAACCATAACATAGTGCAAATAAGTAGTGCTTTTCTAAGTCCACTGTCACCTATCAACTACAGAACAAAAGCTCGCCCTCTTATTCGCAACATTGTCTATTCGAGAAATGTTGTTTTGGTAAACAAATCATTCACGACTCCACTTATTTTTGTTATGGAAAACTGTTGCTTTGAAAACTGTTCAATGTTGGCATTAGGAAAAATTATTGATTTTTAAGGCAAAACTATTCACTATTGATTTTTTTATTGAATTTTATAATTTATACGATAATGTGATGCACCCTTTAGGTGCTTGCTCTGACAATCAATTTTTTCCTAATCTAAGTGGCACTTTATTCCATCAATACTCTGCTCACATCTTCTTTCTACAATCTTTAAATTATTTAATGTTGTCAAGCCACACATAGATTATGTAGTGCCCATTCCAAATCTTGTTTTCCTATGCTTCCAAATGATTTTGTAGCGATTTTGTCAACACTTTTCTTTGTGCTATTTTGATCATGAATCTGAACTATTCTTATAAGAAATCTTAGCTATTCCATTTCAATCGAACATATACTTCTATTTTAGACAATGTCTCACATCTCCTTAATCTTAATCTCAAGCTTATAGTCATAAAACCTTGCTCTAGTAGTTATATAAACAACTATCGACTAACTTTGATTCTCAAAGTCGCTTTGAAACATCTTCCCTTCCAGAAATATGGAATGAAATGATTCATTCAATGTATTTTGTCTTAACACAGAGATTTAAATCACCCTTCTTCTAATAATAATCAACCTCTGAAAAACAGAGACCGCTAATCTTTGTTAACTAGTTGAGGTCTCCTTCTCCAAGTAGCGATTTCCTACCAGATTGACCCTATGGTCAATTAACTTCATTTCAACCAAATATCAAAAGATTTCTTCACCACATTCTTCAGAAAATCGACCTTTAAGCCCTTGTTCTTTCTTTCGTACATGCCAACTCCACAAATTGATTATTCCATTCTATACACCCCATTCCACAATTGAACTGTATAACTGTGCTTTCTTCCTGTAGCGTTACTCCGCCATGCATAGGTACAAACCAATTCAACAATCAAATTGATTTTTCACACATACAACCTTTAGACACATGAGTTACCTCCACAATGAAGCCATTATCTTGCAGAGATCAATTTCAACGATTCTAATCGCCCAATACAAAAAGTGATCACTCATACGTTTAATCAATTGATGATCACATTCTTGAGCAAATTAATTTACTTCTCAAGCTCTATTTATGAACAGATGAATAAATGGTATCAACACATAGACATGGAATATTGATTTTTTCCAAATATATTTCAAAATGGGATCAATTTATTCCTCACCAAAAGCTTACACAAAAACCCTCCCTAATCTTGCGTTCATGTTTGCTAAACCATTGTTCATTGATGGATATTAATCTTCAGGCAAATCAATGATCTTTTTCTATTTCTCCCACAAACAATACAAACCCTCTACTTATCTGTTACACTAAAATTTGTCACCATGACTGTCTGCAGTTAGTGTGGCTCCATCAACATTCATAATATCCTCCTTGTCAAGCCTTATACCTCTGCTCTCCATGTCAAACTTGAAGAAAGAGAGAAAGTCATTAAAAATCATGTTTATCTCTGGGTACGCAGGTTCTCTCTATCTTGCCTGCATGTATGCATCCCAAGCTCATTGTACCTGCATACTTGTACGCTCTGTAAGTCAAGGGATGGGTGCGTACTCCTGTAAAGGTCAAAAGGCGCGAGTTTCATCTTAAGAAAGTTACTTGTGGTCATTTCTAGAGCATTCTAGAAGATTGTTTGACATGTATTGAGTGCCTCCAGATGGTTCATGCATCCCTATGATAGAGGAACTTATCCCATCAAGAAAGGAGCTACCCCATCCAAAAGAGGGAGTATCCCATTGATGTTGGAACTGAATAACTTCCTCTAGAACACTATAAAA
>APFE031497135.1:0-29704 GCA_000404065.3 Pinus taeda
TTTTACACTTCTGCATGAGTAATAAACAATTCAATGATGCCTAATGTTTGTGTGCTTACAAAATTTGATGTGTATTCATGATTGTAACCATGCTTGTGTTTTGAGTTTGGTTTGCATAGTATTTACAATGATTGTGCATGACATGTTGATATGTACTTTGAAGTGTGTGAATTTATTTTGCCATTGCTCACTATCCGCACAGGTTTGTATGTTTATGCATTTACAACATTTTTTTTGTGTTTGACATGTCATGTTCGTATGTTTCGCATTTCTCAGGGTTTGTGTATTTATAATATCTTCGCTTGTACTAATTACAAATTTGATGCTTATCTTTTTGCAATAATAATAAAAAATTATGCCTAATGTTTCATGTTTACAAAATTTGATATCTATTCATGTATTAATGGAAATTTGATGTGCATTGATGATAATGTATTCAGTTTATTGTTTGGGTTTCCTTTATATCTATGCATTTAGAATGAATGTGGGTCACATATTGTATGTAATTTAAATTAAAATAAAATATTGTCATTGCTCATTGTCCACATAGGCTTTTATGTTCATGCATTTACAACATTTTTTGTGTATGGCATGTCATGTTTGTATGTTTAACATTTTTTGGGGTTTGTGTATCTATAATATCTTTGCTTGTATTGATTACAAATTTGATGCTTATTTTTCTACAGTAATCAAAAGTTTTATGCCTAATGTTTTCATGTTTACAAAATTTGATATCTACTCATGTATTAATGGAAATTTGATGTGCATTGATGATTATGTATAAAATTTAATGTTTGGGTTTCCTTTATATCTATGCATGTAGAATGATTGTGGCTCACATATTGTATGTAATTTAAAATAAAATGAAACATTGGGATTGCTCATTGTCCACATAGATTTGTATATTTATGCAAATTTTACCGTTTTTTGTGTTTGGCATGTTATGTTTGTATATTTCACATTTTTTTGGGGTTTGTGTATTTATAGTATCTTTGCTTGTACTGATTACAAATTTGATGCTTATTTTTCTGCAATAATAAAAAAATGTAAGCCTAATGTTTTCGTGTTTACAAAATTTGATATCTACTCATGTATTAACGGAAATTTGATGTGCATTGATGATACTATATTAAATTTATTGTTTGGGCTTCCTTTATATCTATGCATTTAGAATGAATGTGGCTCACATCTTGTATGTAATTTAAAATAAAACAAAACATGGGGATTGGGGAGTGATGAGCGTAGTGTAATAATAGGCTAGAAGTGAGGGGGAGGCCAGATGAGCTTCCACCTTCACGTGGTTGGCCTCGTCAGTAGAGAATTTATAATTCTTGAAGCTAAGACAAGCTCTTTCTATAAATATGCACATACAAATATTATCTCTCAAATTCTTAACATCCAACATGCTCTAACCCCCTCCACACACACACTGTCTCTCTACACCCACTCACCCCCCTTCCATGCCCCTCTCTCTCTCCACAACCCGCACCCTTCCATCCACTCTCTTTCTCTCTCTACACCTCGTCTCGCCTCCCCTTACTCACACACACTCTGGGGCAATGATTATATTTGATTTATATAATCATATGGTTGCCTTTGAATAATTGTATTTAAATGATTATTTTTTATTTGTATGATATGAATTTATAACATTATATCTCAAATTCATAACATCAAACCCCACCCCCTCTCTCTCTCTCTCTCACACACTCTCTCCTTGCCAACTTACCCTCCTTCCACAGCCTCCCCCACTTTCTCTCTCTCCACAACCCGTGCCTTTCCATCCATTCTCTCTCTCTAGAACCCCTTTCCCCTCCCCATACTCTCCCCTTTCCCCTCACTCTTTTTATCTCTAGACACACTTTGGGACAATGATTATATTTTATTTGAATAATTATATTTGATTTGATATGAATTTATAATTTGGATTAAATTTTATATAATTTAAATTTGTACTTTTATAATTATTTAATTGTATTTTTATTAATATTGTTATTTATATAATCATTCTATTTTATTTGTAAATTCAATATTTAATAGTTTAAATTAGATTAGATTTAATTTAATATTAATAAAATATTTAATAATATATAACATGTATATAATAATAAATATTCAATATATATTGGTTAAAAAAATATTTACAATTGTATAATGCTTAAAATTTTAATATTATTGTTAAATAGAGTTATTTTGGATGGTTCGGAGGAAGAAATTGAATCCACCCTACTTAGTTTCAATTCTTGTAAATGCATGATGGATGTCGACAATGTTGACAATGTATTCTTCACATGAAATATAAAACATTGTATATATGAAAAAATATATTTACATATTATTAAAATTTTATATTTATTTATTATAATGTTTTTTATATAATAATTAAAATTTAATTTAAATCCAATATTAATAAAATATTATATTATATGATTTCTAAAAAATGCTAATTAAACAAATATGATTTAATCAATATTATCTATATTAGAATAAATGTGGTCTGTTTTTTTAATACACTTCAAGGCTTTATGAATGAATGCCAACTAGATTGAACTAACCTATATCAACTAAAGTTAACTAAGGGAAAAATAAAATATTTATTATTTATCTAAATATAAATAAAACTATGCATATCATAATGAAGACATGGAAAGCCATGACGCGTGCTCGTGAAGGGTTGGGCTAGGGTTTCTTCGGCCCCTGCGGCTCTGACACAGCCTCTGATCAGGCTTCTGTTCAATCCTTCACCTTAAGAGTCTACACCTGTCGCTCTCGGATATCGAACTAGTGACCGGATGGCTGAGAACGTGGAGCTGGAGATGGTTGACTATTCAGAAGAGCCCTTCCCGGAACGAATCATATTCGATAACCCTCGCTTCTCATCCAGCACTCCGTCGTTCACACCTCCCCTGGCTGCCGGACTGGATTCTTTGCGTCCTCCTTTGGGTTTATTTCCCCGGCACAGTATTGTTCCGCCTAATACTGGGCCGATCCCTATAGATCCCCCAATCTTTGAAGCCCCTTCTCTCTCTCTGGACGCTCTACACTTTCCCCCGACTCGCTCTCCCCCTGCGGCCATTCCATAGACCTCTGCTACTGCAAATACTTCTTCTGCTGGTCCCTGCTCTTCTGGAGGTTTCAAGACTTCTACCGACAATGTAAATCCCTCTAAACCCTCCCCGTTGGATGGCGTTACCAACCCCCTGGTGGACAACCCAACGGCCCCTCGCACCAGTAAGAAGAAATCAAAGTGTATCAAGGTTACCTCAAAGGATATTTCGATTAGGCTTGGAGAAGCTTCGGCGATTAGCGATCTTGCTATCATGGCATCTACAGTGCTGGTAGGGCACATCAAAGGCAGGGCATATTCGGCAAAAAAGTTATCTCATTGGGTGAAAGAGATCTGGGGGGATTTACTTCTTGAACTTCCAGATGTCCATGTCCTGCCCAGAGGATGGTTCTCCTTACAGTTCTCGAAGGAAAGCTATACAAACCTGGTCTTGGCCAGATACTGGCACATTGAATCAGCTCCAGTTCTTCTCAAAATGTGGAGCCCCCTATTCGACCCTGTTCATGAACAAATCAGAGCCAGACCGATATGGGTGCGGTTGCCAGGTCTTCCATTGCAATTCCGGAGTGATGAAGCTTTCAAAAGAATAGGTAATGCACTTGGTACCTACTTGGATCATGACCGCTCTTTCGTGGAATCTAGGAGTAGGACCCTCGCGCGCATCTTGGTTCACTTAGACACCTGTGAAATGCTCGAGGAAAAGATCACTCTACAGTGGGGGCGATACAACAGAGAACATAAAGGGTACCATTCTGCTGCAATCGGTGCCACATGGTCGACCACCTCTACAAGGAATGCCCTCTCATCAGAAAATCTGAAGACTCCCTGAAGATCTCATCGCCACCTCCCAGGGCTGCCTCTCTGGTTTCCCCCCGACCCAATGCTGCAGGCCAGCCTCCTGCGGCTTCCTCACCTGCGGGCGATCCAGGAGCAAGGCTTTCACCGACGATGACCAGGGCTCCTACAGTAGCAGAAGTCGGATCTGGGGCTCCCTCAGCAGCAGAAGCCGGAACTGTCTCGGTTTCTCCTCTACACCCTTCTATCTCTAATATTGATCATGTCATTTCTGTATCTGGTCCCTTGTATCAGACTTCCATGGCTCATTGTGTTATGCCATCCCCTCCTCCCTTGTGCTCCACTGGCCCTTCCTTACGTCCGCCATCCTCTCCCTCTGCGTCTCCCCGGTCTCGTCCTGAGTCTTCCCCTCCCCACCCATACTTTTTACGCTCCAGGTCTCATGCTAAATATTTAACTACTCCCCAGGCAGGGCTGGGTATTTCTTTACCAGAGGCCGGTTCCCAGCCTACCAGAGGAAGGAAATCTCATCTTTCTAAGGCTATGAAGATTGCAGGGGCGGAGGTTGTCTCTGGCTGACAGTCCACCATTTTAGGGGTCCTTAGAGCAGGACAAGCCCCGCGAAGTGTTCCACCATGAAGTGTTTATCATACAACTGCAGAGGACTGGCTAGCTCCTCCAAGAAACTAGCCATGAAGCGTCTCATCGAGACCGATCCTATCGACATCATTATGCTCCAAGAAACTCTCTGCTCGGTTGATCATATCATCTGCTCTATGCATTATATTAATCCTGGATGGATCTATATTGCCCTCGACGCTGCTGGGCGCTCTGGTGGTCTGGACATTGGATTTAACTCGCGCACCATTAAGGTGGAGGCCTCTTGGGGGGGGAGGCAGGCTACCTGGGGATGGGTATTTTCACCGCCGATCTGGGAATGAACTTAAGGATTGTGAATGTTTACGCCCCTTGTAATCAGAGAGAACAATTATGACAGAGGCACCTCCATCTCAATCTTTTGAATGATGAGAAGACTATTATTGGTGGGGATCTCAATTTTTCTTTGGGATTTAGGGAATCTTGGGGATCAACGGTGCAAATAGATCAAATCTCAGATTATTTGACAAGCCTATTAGAACAGACAAATTTTGTGGATGTCCCCATGCAAAAACTTCTTCCTACCTAGAGAAATAGGATAGTGGGAGATGCTGCACTAGTCCGCAGACTGGACAGATTTATTATGAAGGACACACTTCTTCAGAGGCTGCATCATTATTAGCAATGGGTGGGCACGGGGGGCATTTCGGATCACTCACCTATCTATCTGGAAATTCAGGGTCCCTTCAAGAAGCCAAAAGCCCCATTCAAATTCAATCATACTTGGCTGAAGGACCCAACATATGTCAAGATGATATCTGAATATTGGGTAAATCATCCCATTAATGGCACAAAATCATTTGCAAAAGGGTTCTGCAGGAATCTCACCGAGATTAAGCACCTCTCGATTAAATGGGCAAAGGATAAGCAAGCCCGAGACACCTATCATCTTATCATCATTGAATCAGAGCTGAGCGCTTTAACGGATGAACGGGGACTGGGATTTATCTCCGCAGCGGACAAGAGTCGTTTGATAGAATTGGAAAACCAAAAGGCCAGCATTATTAAAGAGTGTGAAGAATCTTTGCGATTGAGAAGTAGGGCTATTTGGATACAAGCAGGAGACGACAATTCAAAGTTCCACAGTTATGCCAAAGGCAGAAAGGTATTCAATACCATTTGGAAACTTCCTACTCCAGCAGGAGATATGGCGGACTCTTTTAACAAGATTGCTCACCTGGGCATATCCCACTTCTGTGAGCTATACAGATGCCCACCTGAAGCCAATCTACCAGATATCATTCAAGTGGCGAGTCATTTTCCGAGATTTGTTGAGGAGGAGGATGTGGAGCTTGTTAATGCTCCGGTTACTACCGGGGAGCTGGAAGGTATACTAAAATGGTTCAAAAAAGATAAGAGCCCTGGTCCAGACGGGTGGACCATAGAATTTTATTTAGCCTTTTATGATATTCTGTGGTAGGATCTTCTGAAGGTCGTGGAAGAGAGCAGAAATTCTGGATCTATCTACCACGCTATCAACACGACCTTTTTAGCTCTCATTCCGAAATCGGACTCCCCTTCTTCCTTATGATTACAGGCCTATCTCATTGTGCAACTGCCTTTACAAGATCATTTCGAAGACCATTGCCAGCCGGCTCAAACCAATCCTTTCCAGACATATCGCCCCCCAACAATTTGCCTTCCTCGAATCATGGATTTCTATGGCAAAGGCTATATCCAATGCTCTTTGAAATGTGGTCCCTGCATTCTTGAGTCCAAAAGGCATTTTGACATATTTGAAGGTTCCCCAAGGTGTTGTAAAGGCAGTTTTGTCTTGATCATCCGGGTGAACTAAAATCTGATTGAATCCTGAGAATCCATCTAGCAATGAGATATTAGAGGCTCCCACTACCCTTTGTAGGATATGATCCATTTTTGGTAAAGGGTAATGGTCTTTGAGGGATACTTTATTCAAATTTCCTAGGTCAACACACGGTCTTATCTCTCCGTTTTTCTTCCTAGTAGGCACTAGATTTGAAATCCATTCTGAGAACCTGATTGGTGCAATGATTCCGGCTTCATACATTCGTTTAACTTCTTTTTCAATCAGGGGAAGGAGGACAAGATTCACCCTTCTAAGCTTTTGTTTAAAAGGCTTTTGATTTTATTTCAAGGGTATAGTGTGTTGGATGATTGAAGTATCATAGGACTTGAGGTCCTCATAACTCCAGGCAAAGACATCTTGGAACTCTTTAAACAAGTCAATGTATTTTAACTTCTGATCAGCAGGCAATGCTTTGGAGAGTTTTATCATTTTGGGATTTTCTGTGGTCCCAATATTGCAGTCCTCAATTTCTGCATTGTGAGGTTGCATCTTTAGCTTTCTAGGAATGCCATTTGAATCAAATATGTCCTCCAAGGGAGTTAAGCATGTGGGTAGGAAGTTATCCTTTAGTTCAATTACTTCAGATTCTTCCTCAATAATTTCATTAAAATCTGTTTGTTTCAGCTCTTGTAAATTTGTACAGTCAAAGTTTGTTGGATGCAAAATCATATTTGCTGTTTCAGCTGATATGCTTTGCTCACTTTGGTATGTTTGTTGTTGATCCTCAATGGTGCTTGTGTCAATGTTTATACTTGAAAATTCTTCTTTCAAAGTCAGGAAATTATTTATATGTGTATCATTTTCAAACACCTGCCAGTTTTTTACATTATCTGGGGCAACAGGTCTGTGTTTGATTTCAGCTGTGAAATGGTGATTGGGCTCAAATGGAAGCTTGCAAGTGCTGGCAAAAGTTGCCAAAATATGTGCATGTAAATTGTGGTTTCTTGGAATTTTAGTGAGCTGAAATTCTAAGAAACTATTAAGTAATTCAGTTGCTGCTCCTCTATAAGACCTCAGCCTGAGATCATTTGTAACAAAATTTCCCTTCATCTGTTGTATAATCAAATCTGAGTCCCCTAGTATTGAAATTCTAGTTGCCCCTACTAATCAATTTGAGACCCAATAGAAGGGCTTCATATTCGGCCATGTTGTTTGTACATCTGAAATTTAGCCTATATGCATGACCTCGAGCATGTTCATTTTGCATGTTGTGTATCCAAACCCCAGCCCCTGCTCCTAATTTGTTCACTGACCCATCAAAATCTAAGTACCATAAGATCTGTTGGTTGTGACTATCCTCAATAGTTTTGGAAGCTTGTTCAGTGGGCAGGTTTGGCTTTTGCAACTCATATGATATGTCATTTTTCTTTGTTGTATCAATCACATCCAGAATTTTTTGATCTAGGGCACTAGATTGTTCATTTAGGCTTTTTGTTTGTGCTGTCATTGGGAGTTTGACATCAGTTTTGCGACACGTGTCAGCATTGTACAAAATGAATGAATCCATGTCGGAATGCATAGAATAGATGGGGAAGTTTTGGGGTTTTTCTTGACTGCTAACCACATATTTCAGCAATGTTTCCTGGTACAATCTCTTTGGCTGGCCAAAGACTAAAATAGTGGCATAGGACATGTCCAGTTGCAAAGATCCTTGGAGTTTTGCGCCCCAAGATCTGGACAAAAGCATACCATACTTAGGTGGGATATCAGCTACCACCACATCCATTAAGATTGTCTTAGCTGGATATTGGACTAAAGATACACAAAGGTTTTTTTATTAGGCCTATACACCTAACCTGGCTTGAATCAAATGAGAACAAGTCTTTATAGGGTCTTGTGATGTCTAGATCCAGTCTTTCCATCACAGACTTAAGCATTAGGTTATGGGAGGCTCCCGAATCAAACATGGCATTATGCAGCACTTTGTCATGAATGTTTAAACTCACATAGAATGGAGGAACTCCTCCATCTACCATTTTACCATTGACTTCAGGACCAAAAATTAGTTCTGGTTGATCATCAAGAACATTGAATGCATCCTTATTCTCTGGTATTTGTAGAGACCTATTGATTTGTTGTCTGTACACCTCATGTTTGGCCAAGTCATAGAGAGAAATAGCTATTTTAAACTTGCCAATTTCTATTTCTAAGTTAAAAGGTTTTTCTATGTGAATCTTTACATTATGGGCAGCAAATTTTTCATTTTCAGCTGAATTTTCAGTGATCTTCTCTTGATTATGAGTGCTATTATGAGGTACATCTGATTTGAAACTATTTTCAAGAGGGTGATTCAAATTTTCTTTTGAAAAATGGGATGTGTATGACTGGTTTCTTGAAGGTTGTAAGTCTAATACATCTTCCATAGTGACTTCCTTTGGGTCTGGGTCTGTTTTATCAAAGGGTTCTATCCAGACATCTTTTTATGTTGTTTTCTTCGGCTGCATGGTATCCTTCAGCTTGGTAGATTGAGGCACATCTATGGTTCTGCTTCTCAATTTGTACTATTTATGAACCTCATAGACTGTTGCATCATATCCTTCCCTAAAATCAAATGACTCTCCAGACTTGGTTTGGAATTGATTGATGTTATGGACTTCTTGGTCGTCTTGTGTTAGGAAAATTTGTTGTTCGCTATCTAAACCCATTAAGTTAATGTGAGGGTCCTCTGTCGGTTCACTAGAGGTTGAGGCCTCCGAATAATTCTCTTGAAATGGGGGTCTAATGTTCTGATAAGGGCCAGCCCTTCCAGTAGTAGGGTTTTGATTTTTTCTAAAATTTGGATTCCTGGCTGTGTTACTTGTTTGACCCTCCCAAGATGATTTTCTCTCAATGGTATCTACCCTATCTCCTAATCTATCCATCCCTTTGATGATGGCATCTAGTTTTTGTTCAAATGTTGAAGGTTCTTCTTTGAATGTTGTTCTTCTTTCAGTTCTAGCCCTATTTTGTTTAGCAATAAGGTTTGCCTCCACACTAACAGTTATATTCTACATGTCTGCTAAGCTTGGAGGGGCTCTTTCCCTCAACTGATATGTCATGTCAGGATCAAATCCATCAGGGAATTTGATCAAGGCCAAGTTAGGAGGAGGTCTAAGGTTCTGAGGAATGACACTATAGACATTATTGAACCTTGCACAATAGTCTTGAATGGTTTCTTGTGGGCCTCTTTTCAAGTTGTCATATTCAGTTAAAATGTGTAAAGGGTATTTCTTCTTTTCCCATCTATTTAAAAAGGATTGATAAAGGGCCTCAGGGTTTGCTAGAGAGTTTGCAGCAAGTGTCCTAAACCAGGTCCTCACATCACCAGTTAGACTTTGGACAAAGATCTTCATTCTCACATCATCATCATCAATTTCATAATTTTCAAAATAGTCTGGCATTTTCTTAGTGTGTTGTTGAGCTATATAGGAACTACCACCATCAAAGTAAGTGATCTTACTTTGATAATCTTGAGGCATAGCCCCTGGATTGGCAGGTAACTGCAAAGGAGCATAATGGTTGGCCATATCTACAGGGATAAATGAGGCAACAGGAAGAAATGGGACAGCTAGAACAACAGGGACACATGAAGAAATATGTGCTGTAGATGGAGGAGTGGAGAAGGTGCTTTGAGAAGTGGATGAAGAACTAGGGGAAGCAACAATAATGTGAGGATGGAATGAAGCTTTAGCAGGAGTTGGGATATAGTTTTGTTGAATGGTTTGAAGGTTTGAATCAACAGATTTTTGTTGTTCTTCTGGTTTCCTAAGGGTCTTAGGGATTAAGTTGGGGTTTTCAAAAATAGTTGGAGGATCTGGGTCAAGGTTTTACCTAGTGTACCGAGTTTTGTTCTTTGGAGCTAGCTTCTAAATTTGTTTTTGGTGTTTTTCTGGGAATGTTTAGGGATCACAACTTTAGACAATATCTTACAGAAAATTCTTTTGGAACATGAGAGGCCTTGAGCTTTCCTTCGAATACGTTGAAACAGGGAAATTGATTAAGTTCCCCAGTGGAGTCACCAATGATGTTATCACTCAGGTTGTTCCCTGCCTCCTGAAGGGAATACGGCGAAGGTAACCACTAACCAATCTTTTAGCTACAGGTCCTAGCCTACCTGCAACTAGAGAGGGCCCTCTCTTTGTAATTTAGCTTTGTTTTGGAGTATTTTAGGCTAGTTATGATGAACAGGGTTTGGTTTTAAGTTTGTTGGATGGTGATTTTAAGCGGAGCTGGGTGTAAGTCTAAAACGATCTGTTTCATTGGGCAATGGAGTCAATGAAGGTGTACTAATGAAAGGTGTTTCTTGGGGAAATGGTAATGCTACAGAGCACGATAGGCAATCTATGAACAATTTTCAAATCTGGAAATGATGGAATGAAGTCAGGGAATGAAAGGCAATCAAGGATCATTCATTATACTGGCAGAGGGAAAGTGAATGAATATTATGCAGGAGCAATTAAGGATTCCTAAACAGTATTCAAAATGAAGGAATTAGTGCAAACATGAGCAGTTAAGAATTCATATTTATGACTAATTATGAAGAAAACATGATAAATAACAGAGATTGAACACAGGATGTATTTAAACAAATCCCGCGCTATTCTTCTTCTCTGTTACCAAGATTATGGAACATATGTGAAATTTGTGAATATAGAAAACATAAAACATAGTTTAGAATAACTTATTGATCCATAGAATGACACAAGAATTATGTAGCAGGTCCGAGAACATTAAATCCACCTTCAAATTGTCCAGAAACAGTGAACTTCAACAACCATTTGTATTAAAGAGTCTCAAAATTTACAGCGCAGTCCAGAGAGAAAATCACCAACCCCTAATACATTCTGTGGGGAGGTATTTGTACAAAAATGAGATACAAAATATCTTGCAGATAAGTCAACATGCAATAACTCTCTTTACCAACTCTTCAAAAGAAGTAAATGAGGGAAATAAATGCTGCAGTAATTGTTGGTGTGCATAGCTGTCCAATTTGTCAGAGATATTTGACTTTCCGGATTGAAGGAGGCGGCAAGAGCTGCATCTTTAATCTGCAGGTCATGCTTCTGTTGTCTTGCTGTCCATACTTGGTGTTTTATTAATGAGTTGTAGTCATAGTTTGACCCTTTCCTTGTGTTGTTTTTACTGCTTGACAGGTGGCCCTTGTATCTAAGTTTGCTGACCTGTAGCCGACCAAAAATCTGTAGCTGATCAAAAGGGAACAGAAATCAAATTACCTAGGTAGAATTGCCAACATTGCTTGCCACCAATCATCTAGAGGTAGCTGATGTCTTCGTATCTTTATGAGTGTTTCATCAGCTCTAGTATATCTATAAAAGTTAGGTGGGACCTCAAAAATATGATTTATCTCATGTTCAATGTAAAACAGGTTTTCTAATTTGTCATAAAGAGTATGTCCAAAGGGAGGCCCTATTTCTTCTGAGGTACTTGAGGATGCTATAATCTGATTGGAAACATAGTTATTGATTCTGGTAGTATACTGTTCATAGGTCAGTAGTTTTCCAGCACTAGTCAATAGGCTGGGTAATCCTCTGCTCTGCAATGATGTCATTTTTATCTTGAAGTCATTTATTTCTGCCTGTATTTCCTGACACTTTCTTTCTAGAGTCTACACAAAAATTTTCATGGTCAGCACCTTTTTTGCTGTCAGAATAGTATCTGTCCTGCTACTGATGTCTAATGCTACCAATTCCTCTTTGGTATGAGTGTTTAGGAAATCAATCATTTTATTGGCCTGCTCAGGCATATTTCCCAATGCTACTCTAGCCCTTTGAGTCTCAAATTGAGCTAGGCCTATCAATTCTATTTGTTCATGTATGGCCTGAATCGATTGCCATTGGTTAGTGATTGACTGGTTAATTTTGGCCCACAAAATCTTCTTGATTTCAGCTAGAGTCTTGTCTAAAGTAAGCTCCTTCTCTAAGGCCTTTATTTTGTTGTCCAAGGCTTTTATTTCTCTTTGTTTCTTAGCCACTGTCATCTTGGACTTATCATAGGCTGCCTCCAGCTTGGCCAACTTTTCTTTGGCCTCTTTCACCTCTGTCACTTGAACTTCTAGCTCTCTGACTGTTTTCATCATCTCTTCCATACTCATGCTAGATTCGGGTGTTGTTGTTGCTGTTGTTGTACCATCTGTAGTTGATGTAGCTGTTGTGGATGCTGAAATGACAGGAGGGATTGCTGCTGCTTGTGTGGGAGGAACAATGACAACAGTTGGAGATGTTTGAGGTGGCTGGGAGGTCGACTCTCCCTGCTTTCCTTGCAATGCTCTCTCCAAATATTCCTCCATCTGTATTATTCTTTGATTCATCCTGATGTGCAGATCCATTGTATCATCAGCTTCTTTCTCTTGCACAAGTTCTGTAGTTTGAGGGTGGATATTTGCAGGCAGCTTCACTTGTTTTTTGAGTGCAATAATATCATCTTCTTTCTTCTTCATAAGGGCCTTGATGCCCTTGGCATCCTTAGGATCATGCCCTAGATCCATAATAATTTCCTCCAATGTCTTTATTCTGTTATCTTTGGCTGAGGAGGACATCCTCTCCAAATTCAACTGAGTGTTTGTATTTTTTAATGATTCCTTCAGTTGATGGGCCAACATAGCCTTGTCTGCTAGAGTGGCATAAACCATTTCACCTATTTGCTTGTGAAGCTCTATTTGGTCCATCGGGTGTATGTCCTTGGAGAGGACCTCTAAGTTGGTCTTTATATAGTCTGCAGCTGTCTGTGGTTGTGGTATCTTAGGCTTAAAATGACTCAGAATCATCTTTTCCTCCTTAAAGTCATAGGCTGCCATTAATCTTTGCCATTTGGAAGGTGTCGCTTTGAGGAATTGATTATACAGCTGTACTCTTAACAACTCATTTTTGGCCTTTATTTCCATGAAAGTTCCTTTAATGCCAGGTGGTTGCTTGCTTTGCTGCCTTGAGGAAGACACCTCCATACCATGCTGCCTACCTTGCTCTTGCTAGAATGAGCTGGTAGTTGTTTGCTGAATTGTTTCTCTCTCCCTCCTCGGAATCTCTGTGATTTCTTCACTAATTTCTTCCTCAACTTAAGGATCAACTCTTGGCCTTTTGGCCTCTGGCTGCTCTGTTGAGCCACTATCTGGTGTAGTTTCTTCCCTATCTTGTTTCTTGCCCCTTTCCTCATTAACAAGTGTGTGTAATGCTGGAACCTGTGGTGCCTCAGTCTGTTGTGGAGGGGTTTTCCCTTGCCCCTGCTCTTTTGAGGTAGTAGGCTGTTCATTCACTGTTTCTTGTTGTGCATCCATTACCTCCTTTCCTTTTGATGTACCTATTGCTGGTGTAGACTTTTCTTGGGCGGCTCGTGAAGCTGGAGCAGTTGATGTGCCTTCTCCGACTTTTTGTGGAAGTTTGAATGTCACCTGCTCACAAGAATCCAAGTTAAGAGTTTTTTCCAAATCTTTCACATTTTTCTCCATTATTTCTTCTTGGGTGAATTCTTCAACTAGTGTATCTTGCACCCACTCATCTTGATTAGCAAATTGTTCAAACTGTGGGATTTTACAATTCTCATAGGCTGACAGCCTATATTTTATTCTTCTGGCATTGATAAAGCCATCTCGGTCATAAGGGACCCACCAAAAAATCCTCTTTAACTTGAGTTTCACCCTCAATATTTGATCAGCATCTTGCCAACCTTCTTTCTTGTTCATGATAAAGGGGCCTAGTTGGTCTTTTAATTTCAAGTGAGCCTTTTTTTTGGCACTATGAAAATGAGTTAAATCTGAGTTAATGAGTTCCCTGTATTATTCCAAGGAAAATAGTCTCACTGGCACATATCTTGGCAGCCTGTAGGGACAGAGCTCACAACCATAGATCATAATGACAATGTGATTCTGGTAGAAGTACCAATCACCTATTTTGTAGTTCTTTGAAAGCTGCAATATTTTATGCATGTCATAGGATAGCCTAGTAGGAGGAGCTCTTTTCAGGAGACAAGAAACTGGATAGACAAACAGGTCAATGAACTCACAATAAGAGTAGGGGGAATTGTGGGCTTCATGAAAGACTGAGGTCCAGAAAATTATAGACATCTTTTCTCCTTTAGGGTCCAATATTTTGATGGGGCATTGGAAGTAGTCTGGCTAATAATACATCAATAAATGGTAGATGTAAGAAGAGTATTTGAAGACTCCCTCCCTATCCAGTTTCATTAGTTGGTCATGTATCTTATTGGAGATGAATTTGGCATAATTGTACTTGACAGCAGGGGGTTGTCCTGGGCTATATGAAGACAGCATGACTAGTATAGTTTCATCAATGTGCTCACTTGTTTTGAAAGCCAGCACATAAGAGATCATATCAACAAGTAATTTGCCTACTTCATTGAAATCCATATAGAGAAAAGGAGGTGGCCCTGTCGGCTGGTGGTCTGCTCTCATGAATACTTTGGCAATTTGGGCTATCTCTGAGCTGGAGAGTTTAGGACCTTCATCAAGTAGGAATTTCATAGAGAGAGGGACCAGAAGCTGAGTTTGCTTGAAGTTTAGCATTTGGTTGATTGAATCAGAAGTTATATGGAAGAGGATGCTCCCAGATAGAGACTTGATTGCTCTTTCATTTGGTTCATGGTTTTCAGCACAGAGGTGGATTATTTCAGGGAAAATGTTGACAGAAGGGAGGAAGTAAATGGGAAAGTTTGATTCCCATATTCCATACATATCACACTTGTTCAAGAAACTGTTTCTCAGCTGGCAGAAGGTCTGTAAGTGATTTCTGTCCCCAACCAAGTCTTGAATTAAGTGGTCCCTATCAGCCAAAGGCAATGCTTCAAGTTCCTTGTGAGGTGCATTGAGAGGAGTGATATTCAGTGCTGTTGGAGTGGCCATTTTAAAATTCTGAGTGTTTGCAATTTGAAACTCTATCTTGTGTGCAACAACTGTCAATAGAACAGGGAATATGAAACTTCTCCCAAGGAATTTGCTGCTTGAAGTTTAATACGAAACGAGTTCAACAAGTAAAATTCTCAGGAAGAATATATTGTGCAGAGATAACTTAGAAGACCAGCTATACAAGGGCAATGGGATCTTTGGCAAAGAAATTTGGTCAATGCACTCAGTCAATGGGCAATTTGGAGATTCTGCTGGGAGAAACAAGTTTAAAATGCGCTTTATAGTGAATTTACAGAGGAGGGCAGGTTTTCCAGGTTCCTTTTGTACAGGGGGGCCAACAAGCGAATTTACAGGTGAACTTTTAGGTGCTTGAGTTCTTTTAGTCTTAATTTGCATATGCCCAAACCACTTTAAAGGATAAAGAGCGGAAAAAATAGGGTTTGCAGGTGAACGGACGGGTAAATACCTGTTTCAATGGCGCAGAGGGCAATTTGACTGGTGCAGTGCTGAGATGAGGGGTCGAGATTGCAAGAAGAACTAGCTTGGTCAACGAATTTGAGTTTTGGCAGTAATTCGTCATAAAAGCATGTAGGGCACTCCATTAGTGAACCAATAAAATTGAAACAAAATGGTCATTTTCATGCTTTTTAACAAAATTTTGACATTTCGACGCTTTTTGGCCCGTTTGATTGATGACGTCAACATGATGTATTTTGGCGCACAACGGGTATGGGACGGTGACATGGCAGCTGACGAGGATGGTGATGGGGCGCTGATGTCAGCGGGTGATGTGGCGGTACTGCAACAGAGTGGGGGGGCCGACGTGGATGTGACATCATCGGTGACGTGGGAGCTGACGTCAGGGGGAAGCTGGCGGGCGGTTTCCAGTTTTCCCCGCACTGGTTTTGGCTCGGGGCAGTATTGCAGAGGGGGGCTCCGATCACGCTGGGAGATCAACGCGTGGCGAGGGTACGACAGCAATACCGTGAATCCCCTGGACGCTAACCTCCGGTAGATGAGGGGCTTCGATATGGATGCCAACCATTGGATCACGAGCAGTGGATCGGAGGGCAGACGGGACGCGATGGGCGGCGAGCAACTTCAGGCGTGGGACTTGCGGAACATTATTAATATTGCTTGTTAATGCGGCGAGTTAAACTTTGGAAAATTGGGTTTTATGTTTTGAACAAGTGGAGAGGGTTTAGTCGGGGGGTTAATATAGTTATTAAACTAACCGAATGTTAGATTAATCCTAGGCAAATGGACGTGGAGGGGTTAATACAAGTCCCAAATGAACTTAGCATTTCCCCGAACTTTAGGTTATATGGCTATAGTGCCACGGGGTAGGGAATTTTAGATTTTTTTGGGTTTTTTATATAGTTTTTTGTATGATAGGGGTAGGAAAATGTTTTTAGGGAGCTAAATAATAGAGTTATAGGTTAGTATGACTTTGTGAAATGAAACAACATGAGTGAATGCCAAATTTGTGGAATGAAACTTAAGCATAGGGAAATGAAAGGAGTTTGGAATGATGATTTTTACACAAGAAATGTGGCTTCTTACAACCAAGTAAACTCAGAGTTCAACTTAACATTTCTCCTAGAATGAAGTGAAACAGGACTATTGGGAAGATCCCAAAGTCCTTGAGGGGATGTTAGTCAGATATTTCTGGGGGAATGAAAGGGGAATTAGTCATGCTTCCATTGTTTATGCAACCAAACAACTGCCTTGGTACTTGTGTCATTAATGAGATGGGTCCTTCTTGACAAGACAAATAGTGATCAAACACTTGCTTCTGCAACCTCAAACTACTTGCCCAGCCTAACACACCTAACATATTTTCTCCCTTTTGATTGGGTGCACTTGAACTTGCAAACCCTGGAGTTCGTCCTTTCTTTTGACTACCCTCCTATCTAAATCTACCCTTATCTCTTCCAAGGGCCCAGATTAAACAGTTGGGCTCCTTATTTTTTTTTACCTATCTACACATCTTCCCAGCTTAAGCTGTTTGGATAGATATTCATTCTCTATTCTAAAACAACAATTTTAAACATGGAATGGTCCAGATTGAACTGTTGGGCCATCCATCAAGTGTGATAAGCAGTAGTATCTGCACATTGTGGACTTGCAAATAAGATAGCAGTGGCATTTTGACTGGCCACTTTCCTGGTCTTTTGGTTTGGGGTTCATTTCTATTATTTTTTCCGACCAATTTACTCTTTTTTCCCTTTGATTTTTCTTTTAGGGCATGCCCTCTTTACATTTTTTAATTTTCTTCTTTTGTTTACAAAATATGGAACCTTTGCAGCATGCAAGGATGAACATATTTGGAACTTGCATAGTCAATCATGAAAAATGAAACCTATTGGTATAGGAACCTAACACTTCCAATTCATTCAATGTCGCCGACATGTTTAAGAGAAGTCACTCAGTAAACTTGATCTTTGAAATACTCATAAACCTTCATTTTCATGATTGCCATTCTTGAACCTTGTGTCGTTAGTCACATTCTGTCTTCAAAATCATTACACTCATTTTGTGTCATTGATGGGGGATACATCAAGGTCCTCTTGCAATGCATTTCTTCTTGTCGACAACAACACATTATCGAAGAGGTTGACTTAGAAACACCCTTCAAATACCTTGGGCCTTGCATGCATCAATGGCAAGTTTCTCGCTTCCGACGACAGGTTGACATCATTGGCCTTCGACTGAAAGACTTTGTATGGTGTTCGACATCAAAACATCTATTCACACCGTGGAAAATGTACTATAGTACGTTGAGAATCATTATCATTATCAATGATTTCTCTCACATCTACTAATAACTTATATCATTGGTTGGTAATCAGATGATGTCTTCCCATGTTCGAATTCAGATCACATATTCACATGGTTAGACTCGTACTTGAACGAATGATTGGATGAGATAGAAGATCCTGGATCTAGTTTCATCCATCCAAGTTGCAATTTCGGGAGAGTACTAAATCATTTGTACGATGGCTTTACACAAATAGTGATTCTATCATGGGTCTATATCTATAGACGACTATTTGATTTATGTACATGTAATGAAAATTTTATATGTTGAGCATGGGTATGCCTTCCCTCAACAATTCATGAAGAGGTCAAAATATCATGATGTTATGTATTGTAATCGATGCAAGTCATCGTCTGCTTCAAATCATCCTCAACACATCATAAAGCATGTCACTCAACATTATAATTTTCGACTTCATGTTTTAGGGGGAAACTGTTATGAGTCTATTTGGGCACATCACTCCAGACATTCAAATCAGTACAATTAGGGCTCATCAAACCCTAATTCAGTTGTTACATGCCCTAGACAAGTCATCAAATTGAATGCATCCATCCATGAAAGTTTCCTAGGATGAGACCCTACTGAAATGACTCCTTGGGAAACCAGTGCAGCCTCGATCAAGGGTAACTATGCTACAAAGTAGGTAGGCCCATTCAGGCCTTCACTACAGTGTACTTAGGCCCTCTTTGATCTACACAGGGTGAGAATGAGTGAAATTTACATTGGATTCTAGGAATATTCTCTGAGTCTAGAGCATTTTAGAAGGATGCCCAACTCTTATATCATCCTATGAGGTTGAATTTGGATAGGCTATGGATCAATTAACCTCCTATCCTTTCATCCCTTGCTCCATGTAAACTAACTCCAATTTTGGAAAACCATTCAATACCCTAATTTATGACAAAACCACCTCCATTTCCCTATAAACTGACTGCTCATCATAGTGATCAGGGGGTTGGAATTTGAAGATTGTAGAGAAATACCCTTGGTTTGAGATTTGAGTTCATGTCAAGTAAGGTTATGCTGCTATATTGGTGTGCTTTTGGTGTGACGGGTTGGACTGAAATTGGATGAGTCACATGGGATCAAACCGCTTTTGGTGTAACTCTTTCTTCTACCTTAATAAAGTTATTTGTTCATTTTCTCATATTCTTGTTCATATATATGATGATTATGTGTTTCAATATTGTCAATTACATTGGTTTATAGTAGATAGATCATGTATTCTTTGATAATTTTCGTTTCTATTTCTATTGACACAGGTACCAATTGAGCAGATTTGGTTCAAGTGGGAGCAACAAGAGAAATTCAAAGGAGGTCAAGGAAGCAAAAGATTACAAGTAATTTCCTTCATCTCATCTATCTATTATAGGAAAAGGTTAAACTACTTTCTTCTTGTTGTCTAAGTGTAGCTACCAACTTAGGGAAAATGTTTTTATCCGTAGATACAAATTCCATATAACAATGACTCCCAATGGACTTCGTCCAACTCAATATCAATAGCCAACTCAAAACCCAAGAGTGAAATAATCTTTAAAATTATTTTTCCACACACGTACCTTGCCATCGATTAAGGCCACCTTGTATCCTTTATCTTCCATTACTGAAATGGACACCAGGTTCTTCTTGAGATCAGGTACATATAGGGATTTTTGCAAATGAATTGTGTTACCCCAATTTAATTGAAGAGTAACATTCCCTACACCCTTTACGGGATAGGTGGAATTGTCTCCAAGAATAATCTCCAAGGTTGTCTCCTTCTTTATCAGATTAGAGATAGCTTCCTTGTAACTAGTGGAGTGCCTTTAGGCACCCTATAGATAAGCCAATTTCCAATGAATCTCGAGGAGGGGTAGTTGAGGGGGTCGATATCAGATAATATTCATCTTTCTTATTGTTAACAACATTTCATTCATACCTGGAGTTCCTTGCTTTCTTCAAGGTTTGACCACTTCCTTGATTTCCCGCATTCCTCTTTCCTTTTCCATTGAACCTTTCATTCCTTTGATTGTGGTTGAATTTGCCACGAGAGTGGTTTTGAACATCATCATGTGATGTGTCCTTTATATTTGGATACCCTCACATAGTGGATAGGTGGAATTGCAAACAAAGCATCTTCCCTTTCCTCCAGCTTTCGATCTGGTCTTTCCTTTGAAGTGACCTTTATACCCAGAACTATTTCTCCTTTTGGAATGAGAGGAGAAAGAGGTTGGATTGCCTTTTCTTGAAGGCATTTCTTACTCCACCATCCTTGTCTCTTCTTAAATGCATCTTGCCATAAATTCCTCAAACCTTGGAATTCGATCATTGTTGAGAAGAGTGGTTCTAAATACATACCATTCGAATGGGATCCCTCCAAGGGTACTGATAGTTAGTTCCCTCTCAGAAATGACTTCTCCAATCGATAAGAAATCATTCTTGATCTCAATGATCCTTAAGAAGTAGGATTGAATATCCTCATCCTTTCCCTTTTTAATGTCCTTTAGCTTATTTTTGAGGAACAAAATTTCATTTGCATCACTAACTTTAAACAATCTTACCAATCTATCGTAGATCTCCTTGGAGGTGTTCAACTCAGAAATATAGGCCACCAGACGCTTGTCAATTCAGTCCCGGATGATCTTCTTTGCTTTGAGTTCACCCTTAGTGTACTTGCTCCTTATAGCAGTTGGTGCATTTGATGGAGTCTCCATAATTCTGCCCCTCACATAGCCCAACACTTCCTGCTCTTCTAATGTCAGCTCAAGAGACATCTTCCATTGCGACTTCTCATGGAGCTTGTCTTTGGGAGGGAAGTGTGATGAGGAAACCATGAAGCATGTTGAATTTATCCAAGTATCTTTAGTGATTTCTCTTCCTCTTGCTTGGGATTTGTCTTCACCTCAACTCTGATACCATTTAAAATATGATATGTTCCATGCTTAGGAAAAATTCGCTTCAAATTTTCTTATTAGCCCAATTTCAATTTCTAGTATAGCAATCACATTAACATGATAGTAAAATGACGATAGAACACAAAAGAAAACAACAGAAGACAATCCAAGATAAGGGACACAACATGTGGCACCAGGCAGGGGCAAACCCTAATGCAGGGAAACCCTTTGATCAATTCTTATATATTCTTTAATAATTCAACAAAGAGAGAGAGAGAGAGACATTACAATATCACAAATTTGTGATTTCCAATAGCAATAATGAAACCTTTGAACAACAATAACAAGGATGATCAATTAGCTCCCAAATGTCCTCAAGAAAACCTAGGAGAATTCAACCTCCAACACTGGTCGATAGAAACCCAAAACTGTCAATGGAAGGATGTCAAAACAACAGTCAATGTTATAGAAATACTACATTCAACCCTAACCAGTCAATGATGTCCTCCAATAAGTCAACGTAGGTTGTCTAGCAATGCGGTAAGCCTATGAGTGGTTACCCACACAAATCCGTAGTCAAAGGAGCCTATGCGCTGGTCAACACAGTCCTCCAACCCCCAAAACAAATTTGTTGTACCTTCTTGCATCCTACTAGAACTGTTTCCCTAACTGTGTCCTCTTTCTTCTTCCCACATGAGAGAGAGTCTTATTACTCCTTCACATACCCAAGAGACAAGGAGAGAAAATAGATGTGGAAATGAGATGAGTGTGCTAATGCCTCAAGGGCTCCTCTATTTATATTCGACATTGAGGTTTATCTGGGGGTGTGCAACACTATTTTAATTGCTGGCCGACCTTGACAAATTGTTAAGAAATACAAATAAATTCATATCTCCATGAATTCATGTCGAAACTGGATGATCGTTAGATCAATCCTACACGTCTCGACGAGAGGAATCCAAGAAAAATATTAGTTGCCATAAAAAAGATGACCCACATGGAGTTTGGCCCTAGTTGCCAATTTTAACATACTTTAGCCCAATTCCAAACTTAAATTATCAATATTAACAATAGTCCAAGTTGCAATTAGTGTTTTCATTCATCAACAATAATTGAAGATAGAACAATATAAGAAATGAAAAAGAAGACAATTAGCACACAAACAAGAGACACCAGATTTGGTCTAAGACCAGGGAAAAATCCCATAAGGGGGAAACCCTTTCAAATTCTTCTTCTATTAGATTCTCATAAAAAGTTTAGCGGAGAGTACAATGAGCCCAATACAATATGTTCAATAATACAACCCAACAATTTCATAATGTTGTATACAATGAGTGAATATATCAGAGACAACTTGATTCAAACTTGAGACAACTTTAGAAAACTTTGGAGTATAGTCAACTACATTCAAACCCCTCGTAGCCCCCAAGGGAAAAAGTGATTGGAACAATGTCATGTGGCCTTGACCCTATCAAAAAAGTACATGAAAATTTAGTGTAAATAATGGGTTCAACATTGAATTTATTGAAGGTGACAACCCATGATTATTAATTTATGGGGGCTAGTAAACTCCTCATGTTGGTCCTATATAAGCCATTACATCATAAACCATAAACTATAAATGCAAATTAAATGGCGATGATGTGCGTGTCACTGAGTTTATTGAGTGCGCATCTAAACCAAATCAAGTATATTAAATACAGAGAACCAAAGCAAGAGAGTTGAGTTTATTTTTATTTTTCTCTCTTTGTGTGACGCGATTACCTTCTCACTTTACCTAAAGAACAAATCATAGGAAGAATGAAGAGTGAAGAGGATGTTTAACTTATATCGTTAAAAAAACCAAATGAATTTGGCTGGTGTATATTTGAAATGCATATTGCGAATGAAAATGAGAGGAACTCCAAAAGAAACAATTATGTTAAGTTATTGTTTAAGAGATGTTGGGATAAGAGGTGTGAACCATATTGTAGAGGAAGAAAAAATGACATCAAGAACCAATGAGTATACCATAGGATACAATTGAAAATTCTTATGAAAATGTAGTCTATATTTAGGGAATAATATTTCATATTTGAGATAGAGAATAAGAGCTTCATATAACATGAGAACAAAAATATAAAGTATTACAGGTCTAAGCATATTTGTGTTGCAATAAAATATCTAGTTGTGTGAGAGTTGAATAAGTGACATCATTACAAATAAGTCAAACTGTTTGAATTGAAATAAATCTTATGAGTTTGAGTTTAAAAATGGATAAAATAGGGATCTATAAGGAAAATCAATGTGGTTCTTCGATATAGGAAGTGGGTGTTTCCCTTATGTTGCTTCCTATAAACTTCAAGGAGTTGGTTCTTCCTTTAGGTTGGTGCGTGTAAAGATAAGGGGGTCGATGCCTCCAGTAGGTTGGTACTTGCAAACAATAGGGCTTGGTGGCACTAAAAAGTGGGTGATTGTAATTCAAAAGGTGTTGGTGCCTCCTGCGAGTTGGTGCTTGTAGAATAGGGGATGATTGTCTCCTTTTGGTTGGTGCCAGTAAATTTGATGTAACAATTGGTTGGAGGTCGCATTTAAATTAGGAAAAAAGGGAATATTTTTGGTTTTATCCCTTTATGGGTTTCCATGTAAATATATGTGTCTCATATGTGTATGATGTATGATCAATTTTGTTGTTGTGCGATTGATTAGTTATAGCAAAATAATATTAAGTATTGGAAATTATATAATACTAATTCATCGCGCTCTCAATATTATCCTAGTTTCTAACAATTTGTATCAAATTCGATTCATTCAATAATAGTTTGTGACCACTAGCATTTATATCTCAAGGGATCATGGCTAACTAATATTAGCTTTCCCCATTATATGGAATATCATTATTAAATGGATCATATTATGCACTCTAAAAGGAAAGAATAAAATCTATTTAAAGGTTCTTGGGTTGGATGTATGGCTATCAATTGTAAATGGAAAGAAGAATGACTATAATATTGAAGATATGAAGACAATCTTGAATGGGTTGTCTAAATAAAATTCTAACAAGGTAATTTGTTGAGAGAGTGAAAATGAGATATGCAATAAGTTGCAATTCATCTATGATGAATATTCTCACATGGCATTCGAAGTCAAGAAATATTCTTAGAACGAAAAAGTACACATATATTTAAAGAATATCAAATAGCATGATTGATTAAGAGATGACTCTTATAAGAACAAAGCTCGGATCGAAAGGAGGCAACACAAGATATCAGAAAAATGTAAGCAACTTATCAAATACTTCAAATGTGGAGAAATAGGTCACAATGCTACTAATTTATCAAATCTCGAGATAGACAGTAGAGAATATGGAGAAGGAGCGACATTCATAGGTAAGTTTGTTTTCTTTTTTAATTGTAGAAGAATAAGTTATCTTTCTTCTAAATGTCTATATGTAATTTTAGAAAATGGTAGTGATAATGAAGAACATGATGTTCAGAGAAGATATTACGAGCTAAATAGAAAAAGTGTTTACTCCTTAGAAGATGATTGCTTGTTAGAAAAAAAGAGAAAGACATACATCTAGTATTGATGAAGAGGGATCTATACTCATGGCTATATAGGATCATCATATTGTTCAAGAAATTAAAGCCAATCAGAAAGAGATATTAGATTCATAAGAAAAAGAAGTTGAAAGTGAAATATACCATAGATTTGAACATGTTAGTTCCCCTAATGAGATAGATGAAGAAGAATATAGAGTAAATCTTGAAGGAGAGTTGATTACTACTCTAGATAAGTTAAAGAAGGCCAAAAGAGAGAACATAAGAATGAAGGAAAAATTGAAAGATTCTGAAAACTAAAGTCATTCTTCTGATAACAATTCAGTGAATCTTTAAAAGGTCCACCTAGAAGAAGCAAAAAGAATTGAATAAATCCTATCAAAGAAGCTAAAGCACAAGGAAAATAGTTATGAAAGACTAAAAAATGATAATACATCCTTAAGAAAGGGTCTATCCAAGGAGCATCAGAAAGAAGGACACATATCTAAGGTTCATCCTTCATTATTTTGAAAATAGATTTAGAAGAAGCCAAAAGAATGAAAGAAGTGATGACTAGTTAACTGATTGAAGGAGAAGGTGTTTGTGAGAGATTAAAAGTTGAGATTGTCTCATTGAGAAATGATTTGGAAAATACCAATGAATAGATAAATCAATATCAAATGTTTGATAATAGTACCAAGATTTTAAATGATATTCTTAGTAGCCAAAGATCTCCTCTCATCAAGACTGGTCAAGGTCATGAAGAAGAATCATGCACCAACAAGGTTGAAGGCAAAGAACCAATTAACTATGTTAATGAAATCAAAGGACCTAACACCAATATAGATAAGGAAAATATAAATCAACAACATCAAAAGAGGGAAATTTACAATATTTCGAACAACTAAGAAGGTCAATAAAGAATTCAACAAAATCACTATATCCCTCAAAGATAAATCTATTAAAGAAACAACAAACCATATCAAGAAAGAAAAATTGTGAGTAAGTACAATTTTTATTTTTATTTATTTTTTATTCATTTGTACTTTTTTTATGGTAGATGTCGTTCGTGTACAATTCTTTTCCATAGAGTTGTCCATTATAAAACCTATCTAGGAGATAATCATGTTAGAAATTAGCCTTATCAGTGGTCAAGAACTAGGGACAACATACTTGAAAATCCCCATAGGTACATTCTTATAAGAAACAATTTATTTCTCCTTTTCTCAATTACATTGAATGTTATAATTGTACAAATTATGGGCACAAAGCAATTGAGTGTAAAAGTGGCAAGATCAAACCTTCTTCTATGAATAAGAAAAAAAAAGGAATAAATTTTTTTAGGAAAAGAGGCGTAAAAAAGTAGAAGAATTTGAATTTGTAATCTATTCTTGAAGTCAACGAAATACATGGCATCTGGCGAATGGGCATTTAATGCACAAGAAAAGAGATAATAACAATGAAAACAAAGGCACAAATCAAGCTAAGGACCAACAAATTTACATATTCATATTAGCAGTAAAGGAAGCAGGTTAAAGGGAGCAATAAATCAACATAGATCTATTTTTTCTCATAAACCCAATTAGAGTAAAATTAAAAAAACAATTGGTAAAATAATGAATTCCTCAAGAAGGCCCTCCTCATGTAACTTTGAAAGGAATAAATCGACTAACTCCCATGAAGGTGGTATTGAGTTACAACTAATTTTTTCCCTTATTGGATGTCCCTGAAGGATTTAAATATGATAATCATGGACACCAAAAAAATGGCTATAGAAGTTTCCTGATTAATCCACCAAAATGAAACAAGAAGAAAGCGCAAGGACATGTGGTCCAGACTTATGCAGGAATGCAACATAATACATATATAAAAATAAACACAGAGATGCAACATAAATGAAACTTTGTTTAATTAATATCAGAGAACTAAAATATGTTTACATACATAATGGAAATAAACTAGCTCAGACGATGGTGGCTTATCTCTGAGAAGATATCTGGTAGCTACATGTTCTGAACTATGTTACAATGAGTATCAAAGGCCTATTTATTATTGAGAAACAATGGAAAACCCTAAACATCCAAAAAACTAACCCTAGGAGATGAAGCACCAAAACTATGGTCCCCATTAGGTAAAATTGACACATCAACTTCCTAGGGTCCTAACTTTGGCATACAATCTCTATTTGACATGCACGATACCTAGTTATAAATATATATATCAAAGGAATATAAATTTGACTGCAAACATCAATCAAGGTCTCATGTTTTCTCGTTTTCCAAAAAAACATTATTTAGGGCCTCAAAATGACTCTGGAAGTTCAAGGCTTGAAAAACTTCCAAAAATAGTAAATTGCTCTACAATTACGAAAATTGAAAGACATAATGGTATAATGGTGGGGGTCCAAGTGGAATAGGCGGGTGGCCACCAATATCCACTTGGATCATTCCTCCCCCCTTAGGAAGCAATGGACCCCATTATATTGAGAACCTCCATGAGATGGGGAAACTTCATTGAACTTCGTCCCTAGTGAGCCAATTGCCTTGGTGCAAGATTTGGCCAACTTTGATAGCCCACTACATTTGGATATTATACTATTGAGTGTTCTTGATCTATGTTTCCATGATCCGATTAGTTGTGGCCTATTCCATGTAGTTTGATTTTATCTTTATTGGTGTGAGTTGTTATGTAATGTCTGGTGTGTCTAGTAATGGTGGAAAATATGGCCGAAGGTGGTCTACATTGAACACTAGGTGTAATCCAAGGAATGGGGGGATTCTCTGCTCAAAAATATTATCTCCAAAAACCTTGGTAATGTTTTAAGGCTTGTATCAGAGTGGTATGAGCTTCTAGTGTGCTACAGTAAGGTGTTCTTTCTACAAATGCAACCACACTTTTTCGCGCACCTGAAACTTTCGTGGCATCCAATGTTGATCATGTCGTTGCTTGTACTTGGAACTGAACTTCTCCAAGATTTCGTGAACCTACTGGCGGATGTGTTTGATGCATTCAATAAATCTGGTTGCTTTATCAACCTCAGATAGTACATGTGTGGATTCTGTCTGTGTAGTCGTATGATGCATGACAACATCAATTAAACACAATGGTTTAAATCCTAGACCCACTTGAAAGGGACGTCGACCATTCGAGATATTGAGAGCTTTGTTATAACTATGTTGCACATATGGAAGACTCTCATACCAGGTTGGTGGACGCTTGGAGTTGTACATGCAGAGTATGTGCATTATCATCTTGTTGATTACCTTTGTCTAGCCATCAATCTGGGGATGGAATGCAGTTGACTTGGTGAGCTTGGTGTCCAATAGTGTCAACTTGACTAGAATGTGCTCAGGGTCATTCTATCTTGATATGATATAATGGTCTGCGGGATCCCAAAATGTACCCACACTCATTTAAAGAAGAGTTTGGTAGTGTACTCTACTGTGATACTCTTCTTACATATTGCCAATATAACCATCTTAGGAAATTTGTCCACGACCACAAATACACAATCATTACCATGTTTGGTAGAAGGGAGTCTAGATAGATAGTCCATAGAGATGGATTCCAAAAGATGGATGGGATTAGGTAGAGGAGTGTACAACCTTGCTTCTTTATGCTTGTCTTGGTAATGGCATAGGTAGTGCAGGATTTGATATATTTCCCAAAATCATGTCAGGGTTTTGGCATATTAAATTACTTGTGTAGTACGACCACAATTTTCTCCACACCAAAGTGTCATATGACCTAACTGTAGTGTGCCTCCCAAATCAGCTTGGCATGCTCACTTTATAGAACAAAAAGGTAGCCTAGGTATCATAATAATTTGTCTCGGAGGTGGAATTAAGGAACTTGCTTGCCATCAACTAGCATATGGTATGTGGAGGTGAACTCTGGATCATTTTTGGATAGTTGCGTCCATCCAAAGGTGTCGTGGCCACAAGAGTTAAGAACAATAGTCAATGACACAATTGGGAGATGTCTGAGGTAGTATGCAACATGATTGGTGTTTCCATTTTTATATCTATTTTCAAAGAAGAATTGTTGCAGATATGTAGACCACTTATGATGGAAATTGTTCTACAAATTCCCTTGTGTCTCTATAAACTAAAGAGGTCTATTATCGATGTGGATGATCATCTCATTCTCAAGAATGTAATGGTTCCATTTCCCACAAGCCTGCATGATGGAACACTTCTCTTTATCATATGTGGGCTACTTTCAAATTGTATCAAATTGTGTCTCACTATGATAGGTCACTCGATTCCCGTGATGGGTCGGGACTGCACCAATAGCATAGTCAAAGGCACCTGTCTCAATTTCAAATAGTTTTTGTAGGTATGGAAATGTGAATACCGATGTATAGGAGAGGTTGTGCTTCAAATCAAAAAACACCTTCTATTGCGACTCTGACTCAAAGGCCAAGCGATATGGGGGAATCCCAACACAAACCTCCAATATAAATTTGCAAGGCCCAAAAAGTTGTGAAACTCTGTTAGAGTGGTTGGGGCTGGCCAATTCCGAATGACTTTAATCTTAGACGGTTCCACATGTGTGCCTCGCTGATCTATGATGTAACCCATATATTGCACCTAGCTCATGCCAAAGATGCATTTATCAAATTTGGCACATAGTTTGTGCTGCCACAGGGTTTGAAGGACCCACCTAATGTGTTGCAAGTGTTCTTCCTAACTCTTGTTGAAGATGAGGATGTCATCTAGATAAACAACCACTAATGAGTTCGTGAAGGTTTGAAAGATGTCATCTATTAGCCTCACAAAAGTAGCAAGGGAATTTGTCAACTCGAAGGGCATAACCAACCATTCAAAAAGGCCTTCCTAGGATTTGAATTTGTTCTTCCATACATCTGTGGGATTTATTGGAACATGGTGATAGATAAAATTCAGATCGATCTTGCTGAAATACTTGCCCCCCCTTGAGTTGGTGTAGAAGGTCATCAATTCATGGAATTGGATACCTGTTCCTCAAATTGATCTTGTTTAGTGCCTGATAATCAATGCAGAGCCTCTAGGTCCCATTCTTCTTCTGTACAAGTACAATTGAGCTTACACAAGGCTAGGAACTTAGTTGGATGTGCCCTTTTTGTAGAAACTCCTAGATTTTCTGCTTGATCTCTTTATTTTCTAAAATGTTACAATGATATATCGGCATGTTGGATAGAGGTGCTCCAGGAGTTGTATCGATCAAATGCTTGACCTGATAGTGCAAGGGTACCCCTATGGGTGAGGAGAAGATGTCCATGTATTTATCCACAACCTTATCCACTTGCTTCT
>APFE031497136.1:0-28331 GCA_000404065.3 Pinus taeda
GCTCTAGAAGTGACCACAAGTAACTTTTTTAAGATGAAACTCGTGCCTTTTGACCTTTAAAGGAGTACGCACCCATCCCTTGACTTACAGAGCGTACAAGTACGCAGGTACAATGAGCTTGGGATGCGTACACGCAGGCAAGGTAGAGAGAACCTGCGTACCCAGAGATAAACATGTTTTTTAATGACTTTTTCTCTTTCTTGAAGTTTGACATGGAGAGCAGAGTTATAAGGCTTGCCAAGGAGGAATAGCATGACTGTTGATGGAGCCATACTAACTGCAAATAGTCATGGTGACAAATTTTAGTGTAACATGGTGTTTGTCAGTGAGGGGTCTAGAGTCGATGTTTAGGTAACTCCTTCTTTCCTACCTTTAATTGGAATTCTAGTATATGTTCGTATTTTCTGGCATTTTGGGAGATTTCAGTTTCAGTTCTTGGTCTTTTGATATTTTGGGTGTTATGTTCCTAGCAGAAAAACCCTTTATAGTTTTCTATTGTGTATTGCAAAGGAGCGGGTATTTGGTTTCGCCCTAGAAAGCTTAGGGATCTGGTTTTTTTAAATTTCCTTGGTTGCAACTTCCATTAAAGAAAATTTGAGGTAAAAAATGGGCCTCAACACAAAAATGTACAACAAAAATCAATTTTATAAGAACGAGTAGGATTCAATATGATGATGTCAACCATGGAGGACGATTCACCATTTTTGGAGTAAAAAGATTAACAAAAAAACTATTTTTTCAACTCGTATTTTCAACTTATATCCCTATGATTTTACTGAAATTTTGAGAGGGAGCACTTGTTGGATGTAGAATTTAATTTTGCATCCAAGGAGTCCCCATGTTGGATACTTTCGATGATCCCTATTACACGAAAAATGTGAATTACTTGAAAAAATGTGATTGCAATCATGTTTTTTCAATTCTTTTACATTTTTCGTGTAATAGGGTCCATCAAAAGTATGAAACATGGTTACTCCTTGGATGTAAAATTAAATTATGCATCCAATAAGTGCTCTTGCTCAAAATTTAATAAAAATCATAGGGATATAAGTTGAAAATACGAATTAAGGCTCTCTTGCTTAGGAGCTAGAGCATAGGAGGATTCTGGTATCCTCCTTGCCTGATCAACTAAGATGGGGTAAGAACACTGAAGGAAACTTTAACCTCAAAGAAGATAAACAGGTAGTAATAAGATTTAACTACCTCAACCCTAATCAAGTTTGGAAGAATCTTTGGCAAAGCCCCCACTAGATGAAAATAAAGTTATTTATTTGGCTAGTTCATCAAAGGAAAATTTTAACTTGGGAGAACCTCCTAAAAAAAGGCTTCACTGGACTTTCCAAATGTTACCTTTGTGGCTCACAAGAGGAGATGATGGATCACCTTCTAAACCTTTACCCTTTCACCTCTACAGTGTGGGAATGGGTGGCCTCAATCTTTAGGCACACTGATAGGGACAGGCTCAGCATCCCCAACACTTTGAAGAATTGGAAGAAAAAATTCTCAGGGAATGAAATCATTAATAAATCTTGGACTTTGGTTCCAGGATTTTTCATCTGGGATGTTTGGAAAGAACGTAATAATCGGATCTTCAAGAACAAATCAAGAAAGCACCAGCATGTAATTGACCAAATTTTAAGGCAACTCAAAGACACAATCAACAACTTATTAAGGAAACTCTCTAAGGACCCTCCATTGCCCCAAGATGCGTGTATTCTACTGCATTTGGATCTCCAGTCTATAGGCCCATAGGGCATCATCAAAGGTGTGTGCCAAACAAATGCAGATATAAATATTTGGAATCCTCCTCCACATGGCTCCTTAAAGGTCAACATAGACGGAGCATCTAAGGAAAATCCAGGGTTAGCTAGTTTTGGGGGTGTTATAAGAGATGAACAAGGTCAAATAAAGGAGATCTTTCATGGCCACTTGGGGAAGGCCACTAATAATATGGAAGAACTCATGGCCTTAGAGCAATGCTTGGAAATCTCGGTGGATTCAAATTCACACAATGTCATCATTGAAGCAGATTCGGAATTGATTATTAGAGTGGCCAAGAACATATGCAATGGTACATCACCGGATAAAGTGTCGAAACACTGGAGACTATCGTAGGTCTTTCATCGTATCTACACTCTCTTGCAAACCCTAAGAATTGTAAGATTTGTCCATGTAAAAAGAAAAGCTAACATGTTAGCCGATCGTTTGGCGAATGAAGGAATGATCAATAAGGAAAGGGACACTCGGCACGTTTGGGAGTTGTTACCACCAGGAAAACTATTAGAGGATTGTCTGTGTCAGGCTACCAAAGATAGGGATCGATGGATTGACAGGATGGATTGAGGAGGCTCAGGAGACAGGAGGGAGGATATGGAAGCCTAAACTGTTTTCCGGTTGTGTGGCAGCAGTCCGCAGATCGTATTGGCATGAGGACTGATTCTGGAAATGTTGCAGGTTTGATCGACCATCGATCATTGTAAGGATCAATGATGATCCTTTGATTAACGGAATATTGTTATAAATGAGTGTTTGTGTGTTAAAAGGAATATGGCAGAGAAACGAGGGTTTAAGCGTAAATCCATTGTTAAGCTGAAGATCTGTGGTGTTGGCAGAAAGGAATGAGAACTATCCGATGGGATAGATCAATGGTCATCGCATGGCAGAAGAGCGTGAAAGTTAACTTGCGAAGACAGTGGTTTCTCGAACCATAAGTGGTATTTTGGGTGGGGTCTAAGTGGTAAACGGTTTTTCAAGGTAGACCTTCGATTCCACTCATCAAGCGACACGTAGCAGCGAGGAGGAGAGAGGAAACCGTTTTTTTGGGTAGTTAACCCTCGTGTTACTTGTCCGCCCGAAATAATCATGGACTGTTGGATCCACAAAGTGTAAATAAACTGTGGAGATTAAGTCGTGCAAGTTGTCTAATCGACAATCGGTGGAAGAAGAAGGAGTTGGATTACGATTCGTCGATTTGTGAGTAGGCAATTCACCGATAGTCGTTGGATTGTTGATATAGATGGATGGCTGGGATCAGGCCGATCAGTGATCGGTGTTCGAAGGGTGCAGTGGGAAGGCGATGGGTAGGAAGTGCGGACCCGCTGATTTTTATGGTGGTGGGTGTAATATGTTTGAAGTCTGACCTTAAGTGTTGCGGGTCGGGTTTCTGTGTAATCCATTTATTCCAATAGAGTGAATGGTTCCGAGTTTTAAAGGTTTAAAGCCATTAACGCTTCCATTAGGTTTTGTGGGCCATAACCCACAGGCCTCTGGATCGAGTTTTGGTAAACAAAAGGGATTTTGGTTCACCCTGTAACATATGTAATGTACTAGTTCGGTTAATAGAAGGCTCCATTCTTACTTGACCAAAAAAAAAAGTTGAAAATATGAATTAGAAAACAACTTTTTATTTTTCCCACCAAAACTTGATGAGGTAATCCAATCTTATTTTATTATTTCCACTATTATTTTATAATATTCCTTAAGAGGCCCATTTTATACCTCAAAATTTATGTAATAGTTTATGTATGCTTGAATTAGAGATGGGAAGGGAAGGGGAATGTGTGGGCTGGTAGTTGGGAGAGCGTGGGGACATCTATCTAGTCCATTTTCACTGGTGTGGGGATTTCAGGTCTTCTAGTCACTTGGGCCCACTTCATTGTGTGGGGAGGTGCTTCTCAAAATCCTATTGTCATCTATGGGATTTTTGTTAGTTATTCACTTCGTGTTGGGCATGGAATCCCCCCAAGGCATGTTTTGGGGCTCAAAGCCCAAGTTTTGATTTGATATTGTTGTAAAGACTCCACGAATTGCAGGCGGACCCACCTATGGTTTTGTGCGTGATTTTCGCACATGTTTTTTGGACGCGATGGTTTTCGGTCCATGGTTTTGGACGCTATTTTTTTCGGTCCATGGTATTGGATGCTTCGGCATGTATAAATATGTATTGTAACATTGAAAGGAATATAATGAAAAATCAAGTTGGTAGTCTCGGTTTTTGGATCCAGGGGAAAATCTCTGTGCATATGTGTTTTTATGTGTTATGCTCTCGCATTGTTTATTTTTCTGTGATTTAGAAATCGTATGCAGGTAATTTCTGTACGGGGTTAATACCTACAACCATGGCCAAACAAGTAAGTTCCTCATCAATTATCCATACCCCATTAATGGATGTCGAACGAGATATTTCTGATACCCTCTACACAATTAAACATCTTTCACTGTATCAAGAGGTCATCCTGAACCATAAAAAGTCTCCTATATTCATGGCAATGGTTAGGTCAAGTGTTTTAGTTTCTTTTTTCCCCAGAACTCATTTATTTCATGAATTTATTGAATGGCTAGCCTCAGCAATGTACCCCAAGAAATGTTTTGTAATGAATCAGTCAGGGGAGAGCATTTTTCAAGTAACCTCACAATTAATACACCAAGTTTTGAATTACCCCATGTCTGGAACTTAGACCACCTTTACTGAAGAATATCTGATTTCATATTATGATAACATGTCTCCTTAGGAACTTTCCCATGTCACCTCTTTCCTGGCACCTAAATTTTGGTCAATTCTCCCTAGATGGGAATCTCTTCTCTTTAGAAATATTTGCAGTTGACATAAGACTTGTTTTGCAAGTAATTTCCAAGATTCTAGGAAAAGAAGACTCCAAGCAGGTGGATAAAGTTGTGCTGGGATTTTTCTCCTTAATGATGAAGCCAGAGATAGTACTAGACATTCCAGCATTTTGGGTAGATACTATCAATACCCAATTTATGACTCTGCCTCTCACTCGGTCCTTCAAATTTCCTTCTGCCATTACTTATTTATTTCTATACCAAAATGATGAACATTTTCCCGATTTGAGTCTAAATGTTGTTGATATGAATAAAAAGAAGCAGTCAGTGGTATTCTGGATAGACCTGATAAGGGGTGATCCAAGAGATAGTGATTTATTTTAGTTTACTTCTTTATTCCTTCCAGTGGCTTATAAAATCTTGAATGGAACCCTACCCCCAACTTTTTTTCCTAAAGCTCAAGAATTTCTTCAAATGAGTAAGGATGTGACATGTGGGGATTGGTTCATCTTTAAAGAGCATGCAAATATTAGGCTTTATGGAGCCTCTGTCAAGCCTTACAGGTTACCTAAATTTGTGCCAATGAGGCTTTTTGTCCTTGAATTTATCAGGCAGAGCTTGAATGTAGATCAAGTTCATTTTGTTCCTATGAAGAAAGGCTTTTTCTTCAAGTTGCCTAAAGAAGTGGGACCCTTCATTGTAAACACCAGATAGGTTTCCGAGGAGGTTGAAAAATTGTTGAGTGACATGTGTCTTTTACAGGTGGTTGAATGGGCTTATGAGCCTCATCAAATCATTTCAAAGAGAAGACTGGAGAATGGATATTCAGCCTTTGTACATGAAAGTAGACCTGAAACAAAGAAATTGGCAAATGGAGGTTTGTAAAACACCCAGGGGACAAATATTGAAACCCCTAGCATTATAGAAAAAGGTGTCAAGAAGGTTAGAGAGAAAGTTATTGATCTGTATGAGGAAGAATCTAAAGCAGCAAAAATGACCAAGCTTCAAGATGCAATGTCTTCAGCACAACCTGGTTTGGTGATTCAGCTAGGAGAAACAGAAGGTGCCCCAGCTTCCCTGTCTTCCAAAGAAACTGTCCATGATCAGGTTCCTTTAATTCAAAGTATGTTTGCTCAGATAGCTGAGAGAAATCAGAAGGTGAAGTTAAATATGGAGGCTCAAGCTGAGTCCCAGGTAACTCCTGAAAAAACTAGATTGCTATTTGCCATGGATTTGGAGAGGAGCCAACTTAAAATTTCCTTTTCTCATCCTACTGAAATATCGGTGGGGTCGACTAGCAATTTCAAGACTGTGAATTTAACTGTTGACACTCACAAGCTTCCAATGCTTGACAAGATCAATTTGCACATGAAAACTGGGCAATTGATCGTAAATGATTTACATAAGACAAATGCAGCAGTTGTTAAGGCAGAAAAATGCTAAATAAGGTAATTCAGCAGTTAAAGTTGGAGAAAGCCAACTCTAGGGCTTTGAATGCTCAGGTGGATGAGCTAAAGAAAATTATCATTAAAATAGGTGTCAATCTTGATGACCAACTTGTTGTTCAAAAATTATTACAATATGCCAAGCCAGAGATTGGGGTTTTGAAAAAGAAATTAAATCTACCTGCAGGTGAGCATCCCATAGCTGCAGGGTTAGCTGAAGTAGAAAATGAAAAGGAGAAGCTCCTACAGGATGTGTTGCAGAAGACTGAAGAAGTTTCTTTACTTAAAGAATCTTTGGACAAGCTGTAATGACAAGTGGACACTCATGTTTTTACAATAGTAATGCCAGGCAACACAGATGATCCAATAGTATAGGTTTTACAGTTGGGAACAGAGCTTAAAATGGCTGAGCATGATGTAAAGAAAGCCCAAAGAGAAATGGAAGCAACTTGCAAGCTATTGAATTTGCGTGAAGAAGAAGCAAGAAGGGAGAAAGATAATGTAAAGAAGTACAGGGAAGACCTCTTGAGTGCTGAAGATGAAATCAAAAGGCTAAAGGAGAAAATGAAGGGCAATATGTCCTTAATTCAAGCCACATAAATCATATGGGATGAAGTCATTGAGGTTATCAAGGGCATTTGGGAATTTCTTGTGATTATATCTAAAGATAAAACACTAATTCGAGATATGGAAGAGGTGGTCCTAAAAAATAAGCAAAAAGATTTAAATAGATCAAAGTTTGCAAAGAGGATGATAGATTTCATTAACTCTAAATCTACTGTAGAATGAAGGAACATGACATGCCAGACATAACATCATGTGCAATATATTTTAACAAAATTATTGTCAGAAATATCTACAGGAATATTACTGAGAAGAAGATAAATGAGATGAAGGAAGCAGTTTCAAAGTTTAACATCATGTTTGACAAAAGATTTAGGGTTGGACTTCCTTCTTGCTAGGATCTACAAGGAAACTTGTTTCCATGGAAAACATATGAGACTTTGTTGGTTGAGGCAAAAAGAAAAGTTGATAACACTCATGAAGAGACAACAGTATTGAAACGAGCCACCATTGTGAACTAACTGAACAAATACTTTAAGCTTCTCTAGATGGTGAAGACTCTGTTTACAGACAAGCCTACTTATGGTAGGATTACAGCTTGCAGAATAGCACTTGACAAGTTATAGGAAGCACCAAAGTCAAATGTGCCATTTTGGAGAAAGTGCAAGGAATGGATTTAGAGAAGACCAAAGATGCATCAGCAGGACCACTTACTCAAGCCATAGATTCAAACAGCGAGCAGCAATCCCCAATCATACTCTAATTTTTGTTACTTCTTGTTATCTTATTTTCCTGAGAAGAATGAGGTTTCTTTCACCCTCTAATGTAATATTCTATAATGAATTTTACTTTAGACAGTTAGAAGGTAGTTAAGTAGTTTGAATGTTTTGGTAGTTACCAACTGTCCCATGATGTATAAAAAGAGGCAAAATAATAGAAAAAAAAATCTGAATTTTGAAGAACCTGGAGACTATGTTGTTGTATTCTTGATAAATTGATGATTAATGAAAGAATCAAAAGTTTTCCACACATTGTTGGGTATGATTTTGTAATTTCTTTGTTATGTGTCATCACGTTTCTTCCTTTCTTTAAATATGGTAATGAAGCTATAGGTCTTTGTTTACTTATGTGAATGAAGTTAAAATTCCTTAAAAGAGCGCTCCTATATTTAAAGTTCCTACCTCTATATTTCTTCTAAGTTACAGATAATAGTTCATGTCAAACACAGCATATTATCTTTAACTTCTCAAGGCATTCTTCACACAACATTTATATTCAGCATCACATGGCATTCTGAGAGTTTCATATCAACTAAATATTAAGCGTTAAAAGTCAGGTCCTTCAGGACCTTCACATGAGGATACATTATACAAATAAGTGACATGCATAATAAAAATTAATGTCTTAAGCACAATTTCTACACAACCAGGAGATTGGTTTCTAAGGGACAACATTAATTGGTGCTATTGCCGGGGAACGAAATCAAGAACATTTTTCCCTAGGTTTTTAATATTTTCCTCTAGTTGTTCAGTGAGGAGGAAATATTTGGTTGTATTAAATAGAAAACAATAACTATGGCTTTAGAAAGGCCTCATACGAGGTCAGATACCTCACAACAGAAAGCTCAAGCCCTTTCAGACCTCGAGAGACTAGTTTCCAAAAGGTTTGGAAAGCAAAAAACTCCATTTACACCAAGTCCTACACTGTCTACACCTGACAGCAGTTCAACACATATTTCATCCAAACATTTACCTTTTATTGACTAAGAGCTACCTTTTACACCCACTTCATTTCAAGAACCCAACTGTCAAGAACAGTCTTTAAAGTCTGTTTCTTTCTCAGTATTTAAAAATATATCTGCTATAGTTGTTCAACCTAAACCCATAACTACATTGTTACCTTTTCATACTCCATTTACTCCTCAAACATGCTCTTCATCTACTGGTACTCAAGGTTTAGTAAGTTCAGGTGCAAACATGACAGCACCTGCGTTCTTGTTGAATAGGTATGCACCTATTCAGTTGCCACAATAGTTGAATCCAATGCCTCAAGAATACTTAACAATTCTTCCTCATTTTTCAGGGTAGGATGAACAAACAATAGAGAAACATACAACAATGTTTTGTAATTTTGCAGAAAATCTCAATGTTGAACACCTGGATGTTGTTTTAAGACTTTTTGTGCAATCCTTGGATAGTGAAGAAAGAAAGTGGTTTAAAGGGCTTCCTAATAACTCTATTCCTACATGTGAAGAGATGGAACACCAGTTCACCCAGAGATCGGGAGACAAACGAGATCATGGGTATTCACTTATAGATTTCAATGCTATTAAAAAGAAATCTGATGAAAGTGTTGTTGAGTTCATTATAAGGTTCAATAAACTTTACAAAAGTCTTCCAGTGGAGATCAAACCCCCTCCTACTGGTGCAAAAATAACTTTTGCAAGGGAATTTGAATCAAATTTTGGGTCCACATTAAGGGAGAGGAGATCCATAACCCTTGATCAGATCCAAACTAATGCTTTAGAAATAGAAGCAAATTTGGTGGCTGTAGGTAAAGCACCAGAGGCACAACCTACCCAAGATAAGGGAAAGGATAAATTGGAACCCTCTCAAAGTCAAACATTAGAAGATATGAATAATGTGATTAAAAATTTGTCCAGTAAATTGATTAAATTGGAATTGGAAAGTAAGAACTCTTAAAGGCAAGTACAAAAAAAAGAAACTTTAATCCCCAATATAGAAGACAACCTCTACAAATTTTGTAAAAGGAGAGAAAAGACCAAGATCAGGTTCAAGCACCACTTTACTTAGAGGCAGATCCTAATGAAGTACCAGAGCATTCCAAGGATCATGATGATCATATTTCCACATTGTATGCAGGAGATGAAGATGAACTAGGTGTTGAGGGAGAATAATATACTAAAACAAATTCCATTTATGATGAGAATGAAATTGATCAATATCGAAAGCAATTTACTAATTTTATGCAGGCATAATTACATAAGAAATATGACTTGAGATCAAGGAAAAGATCTAGAATTCAAGAAAATGAAGGTGAGCAGCAAGTTCCTGCTCCCCTACAAAAGGAAACTCCATAAGAACCACAACCTGAAAAACAATTAAATAAAGTAAAGCAACAACAGAATACAAATAGAAAAACTCAGATACTTCAAGGTGAGTCTTCTCAAGATAAAATTGATAAAATTCCTTTAGGAAAAATTGTTTCCATTCCACAAGAGATTTCAGTGATGAAGAAAAGTGAATATGAAACTAAAAATAATACCAAACAGGTCCATGTATTTAGTCTCACTAAAGAGTTAGAAAAAATCTGAATTCAAGTGCCCCTCACAGAGTTGGTCAAAACACTAGTTTATCAAAGAGAGATATTCGAGTTTATCAACCTGTCTCAGAATGTGAATATAAATGACACTGTGAATCTACAAGAAGATAAACCAGTAGTGGTTTTTGGTCCACATGTGGAGGAGGTAGATTCTTCAACACCTCCTATCTACATTTCTTTATTGATTCATGGTTTCCTCTTGCATAATTGTATGTTTGATTTAGGAGCTTCACACAACCTTATGCCACTATCAGTAATGAAACTATTAAACCTACAAGTTACTAAACGTTACAGAGACCTGTATTCTTTTGATTCAAATAAAGTCAAGTGTCTTGGGGTCATCAAAGATATGATGGTGTCATTATCCTAGATCCTAGCTAGAAGCTTGGTAATGGATGTAGTGGTAGCAGACATCCCTGCTAGGTTTGGAATGTTGCTATCTAGGTCATGGGGGGCTAAATTAGGGGGAGTTCTGAAATTGGATTTTACTTATGCTATCATACCAATTTTTGGTGGAGAAGAGAGAAGGTTGTACAGAGAAACAAGATTTGTTAAAACCATCACAAAGAACAGAGCAAGTAATTCACCTGTGTACAACCAAGAAAAATATGATTTTTCTTGTTTCATGCTGCATGACAATGCAGAGTTGGCTGAAGATAATCACAGGCAGCTTACTTCAGCCTGTGTAATTATAGAGCTACAAACAGAAAGGGTGTGGAAGTGTTTCTTTGATGGAGCCTATTCTAAAGAAGGAACAAGTGTTGGTTTCCTTTTAATTACACCTGGAGGTAATATGATCCCATTTTCTTTTAAATTGGAGTTTGAAGAAACTAATAATGTGACAGCGTATGAATCCTTGATCATTTCTCTTCAAACAAAAAAACAAATGGGAGTCCAGTCAATTTCCATTTTTGGAGATTCAAAGCTTATTATAAAGCAAATTAAGAACCATTGTCAAACAAAACACCCTAGGCTCACAGCATATAGAAATGAAGTGTGGGATTTAGTTGAGAATTTGTTTGAGGCTTTCAACATACAGTTCATTCCAGGAGATGGGAACAGATTAGTAGACTCCTTGGTTGTGGCTGCCAGTACCTTTAGGCCTCCTATAAATCCAAAAATAAGATGAGGTTGAAATGAGGCATAGGCCTTCTGTTCTGGATAACATAAAACACTGGCAAGTTTTTGACGATGATTAGCAGATTAAGGAATTCTTAACTATGATTGAAGATTTTTAGGGCACTGAAATTGATCAAGATGGAGATGAAACAATAGAAGGTGCAGAAGTAAGTCGTTTTAAAAATTCCATAATTAATCAAAAAATTATTCAATTGAAAGATAACATTTTTCCAAGAGGACTTGTCCCTCTTGAAATACTTTTTAACTTTAATGATGTAGTTGTTAGTTCAGAGAATGTTTCACAGGATGAGCATATTCAAGATCACAATATTGGAACCCAAAAGGAGACCAAGTTAGTCAAATTGTTTAAAGGAGTTCCACTTAATTATAAGGAGAGATATATTAAGCTTTTCAGGAAGTACACTGATGTTTTTGCTTGGTCCTATGAGGATCTCAAGACATATGATATGATAATTATTCAGCACAAGATTCCCTTGAAAGAAGGGATTAAATCATTTAAGCAGAAACTCATGCAGATCAATCCTTTGCTCTTACCATTGATTGAGAAAGAAGTCAAAAAGCTTCTTGATTCCAAGATAATAGTTCCACTCCGATACTCTGAATTGGTGGCCAATTTAGTACCTGTAAGGAAGAAAAATGTAGAAATAAGGTTATGTGTGGATTTTATAAATCTGAATAGGGCTTCCTTAAAACATAACTATCCATTACCTAAAATGGATCATGTGCTGTAGAAGGTAATTGGATCATTCAGAATGTCAATGTTGGATGGGTTCTCTGGGTATAACCAAGTGGTTGTGGATAAAGAGGATCAGAAAAGGATTGCCTTCACAACTCCTTGGGGAACCTTTATGTATGCTCAAATGCCTTTTGGGTTGACGAATTCAAGTGCAACATTTCAGAGGGCTATGGACATTTCATTTGTGGGTGATAAGTTTGTAGTGATATACTTTGATGATATCACTATTTTTTCTAAATCAGATGAGGAGCATCTGGATCATCTTAGAAAGACTTTTGAGAAATGTAGAAAATTTGGGCTTTCTTTGAATCCTAAGAAATCTATTTTTTCTCTAGAAGAAGGAAAATTGTTGGGGCATATTTTTTTCTAGAGATGGATTCAATATAGATCCAGCAAGGGTGCAAGCTGTGCAAAAAATACCCCTGCCCAGGAGTAAGAAAGACATTCAAAAATTTCTGGGAAAAATAAATTTTTTAAGGAGGTTTGTGTCCAATTATGCTGAAATTGTAAAAGATATTACCAATATGTTGAAGAAGGAAAATGAAGTACATTGGACCAAGGAAGCGAGAGAGTCATTCTCCGGGATCAAAGAAGCATTACAAGCAGCTCCTATTTTAATTAGCCTTGATTATCAAAATCCATTTCAATTTTTTCATTTGCATCACTTAAGTCAATAGATGTTGTTTTGTTACAAAAAAATGATGAAGGAAAAGAGCAGCCAGTTGCTTTCTTAACAAGATCCTCACAGATGTTGAACTCAAGTACAATATTCTTGAAAAACAGGTATATGCCTTGGTAAAATCCCTAAAAGCCTTTAGGACTTATGTGTTGTAGTCACAGATCATTGCTTATGTGCCAAATGTTGCAGTAAAGGATGTCTTAGTCCAGAGTGACGTGGAAGGTAAAAGAGGGAAATGGTTAGCTAAGATACAAGAGTATGGTGTTTATTCAGAAGAGCAGGCTATTTTTTGAGCCTAGCAATTAGAATTGATATATTCTCAGTCTGGGACTCTTCAAAAAATCTTACCTGACACTCCTAGATCCAAGGTTGATTTAGCCAAACCGAAGCTTGGCTCTCACGTCGATGATATGGTTGGATCAATTGACGCAAATGCGGCGAACCTTTTGAACCAATTACAACAGTTGTCTTTACAAACTGCTTCTTCTAACCATGCAACACTGTCTACACCTTCGCCCTCCCAAACTACCTCCATTAACATCATCCAAGATTCTAACCCCAAAGGAAATCAACAATCTGATGGGAAGAAGAAGAGACGAGGTAAGAAGAAGAATCAGGAAGAGAAGGGTAATGCAAACAAGCTCGGCAATGGTGCCGGTGAGGGTAGAAAAGAGTCTAAGAAGAAAGTTAAATTTCCACACTAGTTATGCAATGGAGATCATTTGACTCACCTCTACACCAAGATTTAGGATGCTCAGCGCTTGTTAGTGCAGCAAGGGTCCTCTAACTCCCAAGCTATCCTGACTAACCCTTTTCCACAAGGGTAGCAATTACTTGCTGGTGCAAACTCGAATGTTGGTACCTCCACTGGGGACAACTAGGAAGGGGAAAATTCCTCAAATGTGTATATGATGAAATCGCATGTCAACGTTGCCACATGCGCATGTGATTACGGTGAAACAGAAACATCTAAGGCAAAATTTTTCCCGAAACCTCAAACCCGCTTCATATTGAGCGACTCTCTGTTGAGTCTATACCTCAGATACCGAAAGGTTCCGCTAAGTGCTCAATGATTAACCCTATTTCTAGGGAAGCGCAGAACTACTCGATGGTAGAAGATCTAGCTCAAAGTCCATGTGTTGTGTCTGCATTGGAGGTAATCCAACAGTGTCCTTCTCAAAGAAGTGCTTTGCTTTCGGCAATCGGGGCAGTAGATCCACAAAATTCTTTAGCACTCACTTTTGATATTCTCAATGTCAAAAAGAGACTTCCTCATCATATGGCTTTCTGGATAAAGTCTACTTACCGGAAAACCAATATTTTTCAGATAGTTATAGATGAGGGAGCTTCCACATGTGTAATGTCCATGTCATGTTGGAAGGCCATTAGATCACCTTCAGCTGTTCCTTCACTGACTCTCTTAACAACATTTGATGGTCATTCTCATAGGCCACACAGAAGTATCCCGAATTTTCCTATATGCGTTGGAGGAAAGCTCGTTAATATTGAGGTAGAAATCGTTGATGCCAACTTGGATTACAACCTCCTCTTGGGAAGAAATTGGATTTATGAGATGAACACCATAGTTTCATCTTTGTTTCACATCCTTTGTTTTCCTAATGAGGGGAGAATTGTTAAAATCGATCAATTAGATTATTCTCCTAGTGATTCTCGTGCAACTTCAGATTCTACCATTCCATTGGTGGATAATCCTTGTCAACCTATAGGGAATTTAGGAGTAGGGATGTACTCTTCCTTGATGGGTATATTTGATCTTCCCCCTCCTACAACTAGAATCAATGCAATTTCATCCTCCAAGGGGCTTTCACGGAAAGAGTTCTTTTGAACTCATTATTTTTTGGATCCTTGGACCTTGCCTTCATCTACGACCACATTAGATGGAGTCCAGGTTGGTGGAATGGCATTCCCCATGTCTGCAACAGAGCTTAGTTATCAATCTATCGTCAACTCTGCAGATAACCATCCCACTATTTTTTCAGAAGAGGAGTTAGATGGTGATGTGGCTCCAGCTTGGACCCTTGACTCTACTTCTGCTTTGGATTTCTTAGATACAGTTTTACCATCTGATGAAGCAATTTTAGACGCGATGACGAGTATAGACCAACCTTGGGACGATTTACATCATTGATCATATTTTCGTCCACCATTGCAGGAAGTCGAATCCAGGTTCTCCAATCTACTTAATAGTGATGTTTGTACAGTGTCAAACCCTTTCGCTCCAACACATTTATTTGTTGAAGGTAATATGTCGATTATCTCAAAAACTGTACCTATAAACATCTCTAGGAATTCTGCCGTTATAGAAAATGTCTTCATCGGAGCCAATTGTTACCCTGAAGAGATTCAAATTTACATCGACCTCTTTAAATAGTTTATAGATGTGTTTGCTTGCTCTTATGAGGAAATTCCTAGTATTGATCCATCTATAGTCCAACATGAGATCAAGACGTATGAGAACGCCAAGCTGATTTGTCAGAAGCTTTGGCCAGTCAATCCTAGGAAAGCAACAACTATTAAAGCTGAAGTAGGAAAGCAACAACTATTAAAGTTGAAGCTTTGGTGCTACGTTTTAGCGGGCCATGTCTTACGCTTTCCATGACATCAAACATGTCCTTGAAGCATACTTGGATGATTTAGTTGCTCGTTCTTGAAAGAGAATTGATCATCCCAGCAACCTTCAGTTAGTTTTTGAGAGATGTCAATTTTACAAAATCCAGTTGAATTCGTAAAAGTGCATTTTCGCAATCACATCTGGTCAGTTGTTAGGATGCATCGTATCAACTGAGGGGATTCAAGTTGATCCCTTCAAGGTTGAGGCAATAATTCAGTTGCCTCCCCCGTCTTCCATCCGACAACTTCAAAGTATCCAAGGAAAGCCAAATTTCTTGAGACGGTTTATAGCAAACTACGTTGAGATAACTAAAGGATTTATGCGTTTTCTGAAGAAAGGAGTTCCATTTTTATGGGATGACTTTGCACAACATTCTTTCAATGCCTTGAAGCAGGCATTAATCTCTGCCCCACTGTTGAGTCCACCATATTATGGCAGAGATTTCCTTTTGTATCTTGCAGCGATAGAATCAACAATAGGTATGGTTCTGGTTCAAGAGGATGATGCTCTCATGGAGCATGTGATATACTACTTGAGTCAAGGGTTGGCAGGTCTTGAACTACGCTATTCTCATGTTGAGAAATTGGCGTTGGCAGTTGTCCATGTTGTCTAGCAGCTTCGTCATTATATTCTGCGACACAAAACATTTGTCTTAGTGGTTATCAATCCTTTTCAGTGGTCCTCAATAGGCAAGTGATTGGGGGCAAAAAGAATCGATGGATTATTATTTTACAAGAATTCAATCTCGAGTTCTTGTCAACCAAGTCTAAGAAGTCATTGGTTTTTGTGGAATTAATTTCTGAGTTGCCTTGTGAAGAAGACATTGTTTATGAGGAAAGTTTCATAGACAAACATCTATTGCTCATCTCTTCACAAGATCCCTGGTATGGAGATATCATCATATATCTCCAATCTTCGAAGTTCCCGCATGCTTCCTCCAAGGATGAACATCGAAAATTATGGCACCTTGCTAGTATCTATACTCAATGATTGCCACAGTGGAGCTTGTGGTGTTCACCTATCAGGGCTTGCAAAAGCCCAGAAAATCTTGTGTGTCGACTACTTTTGGCCTTCGATTTTCAAAGATTGTATTGAAGCAGTCAAACATTTCCACACTTGTCAAGTCTATACTCGGAATATGTGCACGCATTCAGCTCCTCTTTTCCCTATTGTCACTGTCGTTCCTTTTACGAAGTGGGGCATTGACTTTACCACTTGTAATCCACCTTCAGTGGCAAATCACAAGTATATTATAGTGGTCGTAGACTACTTTTCTAAGTGGGCTGAGGCCATGCCTACTTATAAAAATGATAGTGAAACAACAACATTGTTCCTCTTAAATTAGATTATTTCACGTTTTCGTATCCCGAGAGAGATTGTCATTGACCATGGCAGTCATTTCCAGAACCAACTGATGACAAAATTGGCTCTTAAGTTGGGCTTCTGACAGGAGCATTCGTCTCTGTATTATCCTCAGGCCAATGGGAAAGTCGAAGCCGTGAATAAGTCCCTCAACAAGATCCTGCAAAGGAAAATTGACAAAAATCGATCCAATTGGCACATCATGTTATACCTGGCTCTCTGGGCATACCTAACCTCGGTAAGGACTGCCACCGGTTTTACACCTTTTTAGTTAGTTTACAGGCTGGAATATATTTTTCCTATTGAATGTGAAATTCCATCCCTTAAGTTAGCTGTTGAGCTTCTTCCAAAGACCTCTAGTCTCGAAGAGAGCCTAGTTCATTTGGAACATCTCAATGAGCAGCATCGAGATGCCGCCATAATAAACGAGACCCATAAGAAAAGGGTTAAAACTCAGTATGATAAAGTTGTTTCTCTTCAGGTATTTTCTGAAGGCAACCTTGTCTTGGTCTATGACCAAGATAAAGACGCCTTGGGGGCACGCAAATTCAAGTCTATGTGGTATGGTCCCTTTATAGTAAAACGAGTTTTAGAAAAAGAGGCTTATGAATTAGTCAATTTTGAAGGGAACAAGTTGGCGGAGTCCCGAAATGGGCTCTACCTCAAGAAGTATTTTTCTTAGGTTACGGCCAAGCAATGGCTTCTTTGTATATTTTGTATTTTTGTACATTTTTTTCGAGCATTTTTGTGATATCAACACTTTTTTTATCTGCTTTGGCTGGTGTTGATGGATGACTTAGTCTATTTCGGATTCACCGATGGTGCTAGTCAGCACAATCGGAATCTTGCTTCTGTAGCTTGGGTGATTTATTATCCATTTGGTCAGTTGATGGTGTCAAGGGGAGTATGTATTGGTCCTGCTTCAAATAACATTTCCGAATAATATGCCATTATTAATTTACTATCCGAATCTATTTCTTATGGAATTGATTTGTTGGTAGTGTATCTTGACTCACAGCTGGTAGTGTCACAATTAAATAACATTTATCAAGCTCGGGATCCTTATTTATATCGCCAATTTTTTAGAGTGAGGGTGTTGCAACGATCATTTGTTTATATTACATATGTGCACATTCCACAATCTAAAAATTCATTAGCAGATTCTATCACTAATAAAGCATTAGATTGGCATATCAGTCATTCATCAAGTTAAAAACAAACATAAAAAATCTGGAACTATATATATATATATATATATCATAAAATTTCCCATGTATACATAAAGTGTTCAAAAAATAATATACCAAATCGGGACTAAATGCCCATAATCATGTCCATTCTATCTATCGACCCGGCTCATCATGAGCGGCTAAGAAGGTAACTACTGCATTGGCCACACGTTGAAGTATGCGGACCCAGTCCCGTGGTACTCCTACCACGCGGTGCGGCATCTCCTCACGTAGGTCCTCTATGGCTACCATCAATACCTAGTGAGTCAATCTCACCAAGTTTCTTTGGACTGCATATAAGACCCTCTCTGTCTCAGTAGTTGCCTCTTCATCACCTCTTCCGTGGGAATCCATCTAGTCTCATTGGACCCACATCTAGAACATGATCATTTTGTCAGTATTTTGTCCCATCAAAAATATTTCTAAGTTCATTTTCATATTTAAAAAACAAAAACAAAAAATCTTAAAAATTGATAAAAACTTAAAAAAGTGTTACCTATGTCTCCCCATGCTATTTTTGGTGGCAACACCAAGTCTAGATCTCCTCAGAAATCCATACTAGCATAAGGTTAGTCATCGACTATGATGTTTGTTGGTCCCACCAGGCAAAAAATCATCATCGAAAGTCGTGCTCGGCATGTCCCTGCCTCCAAGGCATTTCATCAAGTCAGCCCACCTACCCATCTGTGGATCTCGCGGGCTGCTGATAGAGACAAATACCTTTGGATGTAGCCCAGGTACCTTCTCGAAGAAGAAGGAGCATAAAATGGTCCCATATCTAAAGTTTTTAGTGTGATTTTTCTAAATGGACATCAGTTGGCTCTTCATGGTTGTTAAAATAGGTGTGCACCAATTGAACACAGTGGTTAGGCATTCCACTGCCAGGCTCATGGACACCCCTGAAGCCTGATGTAGTGAAGTTTATCTGTTTACCCTGGCAATGGTAAACAATAGAATCCTGAGAGATAAACTATCCACGTGTTTGATTGGAATCTGACTTCCAAACTTTTCTAGATGCCCAGGACAGTATATGTGTACACAGTCTTCTACTGAAAGACTACTCCGTGTCCAGTCGGTTGAATGCACAACCTACCCTCTTCGGGAGAGACCTGTGATAAATTAGATGTATTCGACCTCAATCTTGAGAGGCATCTGATGTATCATGAAGGCATCATCCTCCATACTCCAGTATTGGATCAATAACTCAAGTAGGCGTGTGTTCACTTTCATGTTCGACATTTTGAAGAACTTCAACAAGCCCACCCTCTCAATGCCTCTAGTAGTTTGGTCATTCATTACCTCATTGTCAATTGTGGTATACTCTCTCTCTCTCCATGTGATAGTCACCCTAAAAGGAAATGAGTTTCAACCGTTAGCATTTGAGCTTGAATTTCAACTCACGTACACATGGGTTCCCTTTACACACAGTCGCGTGTAGGGTCATCATATACACGAGTTGGTCACAGCCAACCTGCGTGTACGCAGAGTTGGATTTTTTGACATAGTCTTCTACTGAAAGACTACTCCGTGTCCAGTCGGTTGAATGCACAACCTCCCCTCTTCGGGAGAGACCTGTGATAAATTAGATGTCTTCAACCTCAATCTTGAGAGGCATCTGATGTATCATGAAGGCATCATCCTCCATACTCCAGTATTGGATCAATAACTCAAGTAGGCGTGTGTTCACTTTCATGTTCGACATTTTGAAGAACTTCAACAAGCCCACCCTCTTAATGCATCTAGTGTAGTTTGGTCATTCATTACCTCATTGTCAATTATGGTATACTCTCTCTCTCTCCATGTGATGGTCATCCTGAAAGGAAATGAGTTTCAACCATTAGAATTTGATTTTGAATTTCAACTCACGTACACGCAGGTTCCCTTTACACACAGTCGCGTGTAGGGTCATCGTATACACGAGTTGGTCATAGCCAACCTGCATGTGCGCAGAGTTAGATTTTTTTACAAGAATTCGCATAGTCAAATCTTAATTAAAACTTCTAAAAATCATTACAAATCATTGCAAGTATGGTTTGAGGGTTACCTGGTAACTTTGGCACAATTTGAATGGTTGAATTCTTAAGAGGCAAGTTTTCTCCTTTTTGATCCACAACTTTTTTCCAAATGCAAATGAAAAAATTGTGAGTCTAAAAGTCAATATATAGCTTTGAAATTTTAGGATTTTTTCTCAAAACTTGATTTTTCGTCTCATGAATATTTTGACTTGTGGGCTTTGATTGTCGAGAATGGGTTATTGTTTCAGGATATTCTAGACACTTCTTCAAGATCTTATTTCAGTCCCATGACCGTTGACCCGTCATGGTAGGTATCATTCACTTACTGCCATATAGGTTAGGTAAACCATTTCTTCCATTGCATCTTGCATACTAGCCTCCATTCAGCGATACATTAGCCATAGGGTCGATCCCATCGTGTCTTGGTTAGCAAACCATGTTCACTCGCCGATTTTTTAAATCATGATGCAATGGTAGATCCATCCTTTACATGGGCATCGTAGTTAGAACCTCACTGACATTGGTTGCCCATGTTGTTTTACTGAGTAGGCTCAGGAGCCCTCTTTAGTCCTGCCATGACTTGTGCATTGAAGACACATTCTCTTTACTTCTACCCTTATTTCTAGCCTTATACCCTAGAGGCTCCTTTGTGTTGAGTTGTATTGTTGCATTACATTTTGACTATTTACACCTTTTAGCCTTGAGCCAACTTCACATGGACTCATGTTTAAGCCACTCATTTGACCATGTCTTCTACAAGATCAACCATGTAATCACTTAGCTTCTGCAACTTGACACACCCTTTGACCCGTGGAAGGAAGATCCCTTTGAGTGCCCTTGACGAGTTTCACCTCCCTGCACTGAGCATAGGATTGTTCACATCCCAGGAACTAGATCATCTATTTCTATGACACTCATTCTTTCCACTATATTATAGCATTCTTTTATTCTTTTTCCAACTTAAATAAAATTCAAAAAAAAATTATATATTCCCAAAAGAGCGGGAACTAAACAACATTTCCATATATTGTTGGCATCTAGAGTCAGTTGTGTCACCCTTGAACAAATCAATCAAGAGAAAGTCTCTCCTCCATTTTGGGTGGGATTCAGTTTGACTTTGGTATGCCTTAACGTTGTTATTGAGTCAGTTCTCCTCCGATTGGTTACCTCTTCCAATCATATGGAGAGTTCGCTCGTGCCTCCTGCATGACAAACTTATACAAAGTTATCATATGTTGCCATGTAGGCATCACTAAGTCGTGCTTTTGTTCAAGGGATGTAAGCCTAATTCGACCTATTTGCAGTGTCTCTTGACCTATTTTTCAGCCATCCATCCCTGGTTATCAATGTCATGTTCTTCATCACATCGGTTATATTAGTCTTTTCCTCGTGCTAGTTTGAGAAGGTCTCCATTGACTTCTTATTAGCGGGTCTTGTCCTTATCGATGATGACATATTGCTTTGAGGGTAGGCCTAGAGCTGTACCCTGACCCTATTTTCATTATTTATAGGTCACCTTGTGCTCAACATTAATCAGTATCATGGTTCTTTGACTGAGTGGTTTCCCTTGTGTTTGACATCAGCTCTCATTATCACACATTGGGATTTGTGCAATGCCTTGGTTTCCATTTGACCCTATTGGTGGATTCCTCGCCTCTGTGTTAGTTTTAATTATTGGTTGGTTCAGAGGGTTTCTATCGTGCGCTAGCTACATATTGTGTACACCGGAAAAAGTGCAACCCCTCCTTCCAGACTTGGTCCAAATATTTTAAAAACAGTGTTTTACTCCCTATACACTACTTTTCCTTGTGATAAAAGCGTGTACATGCGGTTTAGTTTATATCCAACCCATGTATATGTGTTAAAACACTTAAAAAAAATTAAATTTCCTTAACTATGGGTAGAGTTCATAGGTTTTACCTATTGATTACCTCCTAGTGCCTGTGGCCCAACTATTTCCCAACTAAAAAACTAATTGGGAGAAGTATAAATAGACTTCTATGTGAAGGCCTTAAGGAGGAGAAGAGATAGAATTACTATACTGAGATTATCCCCTAACTGAGTCTGAAGTATCCCTATGCTTGAAGCACTTCCCCAAGTTCAGAAAACCCTTGTTTCCTTGAGTGTTGATATTCTCCCACTTGCTTGAGATATCATGGTATTGGTTATGGAAGGAGGTTGTTGAAGACTGGGACTGGACGGATCTGGAGGATGGTTCTGCTTGGAGCCGGAAGAAGAAGACTCGGGGGAATTCTCTCTGTGTTGGTTATAGCTTTCTACAATAAAAAGAAACATTGTCTTGTTCCTGAGATTAACTTTGTTTATGCATCAGATACTGTTGTAATTCATGTATGAATGTCATTTTGATGTATAATTAATCATCTTGCTTATATGATATAAAGTTGATTTCATTAAAATGCTTTATCTATATGATGCTATGTATGTTTGGATTGGTTGATTTACAGATTCGAAGATTATCAGGAGTCACAGAGGGTCTGAACCCTACTGGAACTACCCAAATCAAGGACATATAAGTATGGTCGCGATCACGTAGTTTGTTTATATAAGCATGTTTCCTGAGTTGTATGAGTGTTTCTTACTGTAATTTGCTCTTGCTCTGTTGGGGTTTCAACCCAAAGCCCTAGGGTACTTATTCGCGTAACAACAACAATGCAAATAATTAGTTACCTAATGCGAGTTGCTGGAAGAGACTCATTTTAGTTGTCATCTTCAAATCAATGTCTCGGAGGCAGAGAAAATTGATTCCAGAGGTAGAGAGAGGCTAGACATATCGCCTGGAGGTATTTTCAAGGTTGTACAAAATTATATGCACAAGAGATGCACATTTCTAAACTTTAGAGCGAGTCGCAAAGGAAGTGTGAGTTTGCGAGTGAGAGCTAAATCAATTGCAGAGGGAGATAAGAGTGTCTTCCAGTTAATTTTTCCAGTTGAATATTATCAAATCCTTGCCAGTTTGGAAGGTATATTATTGTACTCTTGAACTTTCTGAAGAAATAATGATCTGTTGCACTCGTTTTGACTTCGAGTAGGGACAGTTGTCCAAAAATAACAGTGTCAATTTTTGTCTCTACATATATTTCTCATTTTTGTAATTTATATTTCCATGGTTTTTTTATTGTGAACAATGCAATTGTCAATTTATCGTTATTTTTTGTAAGTAAATAATAGAAGACAAATAAACACTAATGGTTAACAGATAAATCTCTAATATTTGCATTCAAGGAATTTTCACAATCAAGAGTCTCATTGACAACAATCTCATTATCATATTGTAGTAGTAAGGGTTTCATCGTCATATTCATTTTTCAGTTGTATGGTTTGCAATAAGGGTTTCAAAAAAGTGATCATTAGAAGTCAATATAAGCTTCACTATGTTGAGGATAGAATAAGCAGTTAAGCTAGTTTTGGCATCAAGTACATTATTTATTGTCACATAAATATTGCATCAATCTGAGATTGAACAATATTTTGCATTCATCAATAATTGAATAAGGTTAGTAGTCTATTGCTACATTGTCCTTATCATTTTACAGCAAATGAAGGAATCCAGAAGTAAGGTTTTCATTGTCACTTAGTGGTAAGGGTTTCATTGTAGGGTTTCACTAAATATATTTTAAGTGGGTCATTAACCCTGGTATGAGAGCCCATAATTGTTTATCTAATTTATATTTCAGGGTGGTTTGGTGGTGCAAGACATGTGTTTGAAGTCACCTTCAAGTTGTATCCTAAAAACACTTTAGGGTGGTAGGGTGGTGCAAGGGAAAGTTGGATCTTGCAGGGCATTAGAGCATCCTTCCAATGGGTGCTGGTAAAACAGGGTGTAGGAGCATCCTTTAAGGAGTTGGAGTTTCCTGATAAAACTAGAATTTTTTTCTACAGTCCTAGGGGGTTGGTGCTTCCCTTTCAATTGGAGTCGATGTATTGTGCTCATAAATCATATTAGAGAAGTGCTTGTTGGTTTTTCTCCCGGAAGGGTTTCCACCTAAAAAATTTGTGTGCATTGTTATTTCTATGTGTTGAAGTTTCATTATTATGTAATGCTCTAAAAATTAATAAATACTAATTGTAATCAGAACTATTGATGTTCTCATTCACCCCCCTCTTGGTAGTTCCAACATAATATATTTTATGAATTATTTGAAATACTAAGGTGAATAAATGTATATGCTTTTCAATTTTTTTTTTCTTAATGAAATAGATAGGGATTATATTAAAAATAAGAAAAACTAGATTCTAGGTCAATACCTTTCATTTCAAATATTTCATTGTCCAATCCCTTCCAAGCAGAGTTTTCGCTACTTCTATAATTTCTTTTTCTTACATTACAACAATGTTATATACCATATATCCTACAAAAGACACCTAGCAACAAAATATGCATGCATTACATCATAAAGTTATTAAGAGAAACTACAACTCGGCAGCCCCACTTGCGGGTCTGATTTGCTCATATTTGCTTCATGTTGTAGATATTCTTGGCCTCAAGTTTCAAATATGTGCCTCCTATTATTATGCCAAACTACGTTGATGTCCATCTCGTCTTGCTTGTTCTTTACACCATGATTGAGAGCAACTTCCAGTCTTTCCACTTTGGCATTTCAAATTGTTTCCTCCACCTAAGAAGCTTAATTTTAGTATCCACTAACACTAATTGCAAGGCTCTTTCCTTGTCCTCTAGTTCAATACGCTTGTTCATGAGCTCCAAAAAAACAATCATTGATTTCGATAATATGTTGATCATATGGTTCATTTGAGCCACAGCTTGCTCAAAGTATCATTGATCCAAATAATTCATTGATCTAGAACAACTAATTTTCTCCTCAATGAAATTGTTAGCAAAGAAAAAGCATGCCTCACTATTGGATAACCAGTGCAGGAGAACCTAAAGAGGGATAATGACTCCTACAAAGATAAATAAATACTAGGCTCACTGGATCCATGGAACAAGAAAAAAGAAGCTCACACACATCCACCATTAAATTGCAATATGGACAGAGGATTTCTGCAATAACTGAGGAATGTTTAAAACTTGAATGATTGCTTGGATTGCCAAGAAAATTTAAACTGGAGAGCCCAAAATTCCCTTAGTTTGACCCAAACAGCTATCAACTATAATTCTTGTTGATTTCAATCAAGGACATCCTATAGGTTTCATTAGTTCTTTCGTACTCCATATATGATTTAGTTGATAACTCTGCCTCCATTTTCCTTGTGATTGGTGCACGATTAACTCAATAATTAAATAGGAATGTTTATAATGAATCCAATTGGAATTTCGACGACTAGGGTATTTATTACGGTTATCGAATCTCCCAACCTTTCCTTTACAATTTGTTGTTGACTCATGAAAGGGGGTGTAACTTGTATATATATTATTGAGCTCCATCACACCTTGTTCTAGTCTAGTCGTTTTATTTGCTAGAGCATTTGCATCACTATTCAAATGATAAATGATATGGAAAAATTTAACTCCCTTGAAATGCCTCAATTACATATGGATCCTTGAAAGTGTTGTGGGAACCTTATTAAGATATTCTTTAATATTTTCTAGTTGTTTAATTACAAGCATTGAGTCTCCACATATCGTTAATCGATGAATTCCTTTGTCTATGGCAATTCCTAGCCCTTTATGAAGAGATATGTATTCAACCTAGTTATTTCACATTGTATCCACAACCCTAGTCAATTGAATCTCTCTTTATTCATCAAGGAAAATAATTACTCCATTTTCTCCTGGTAAGCCAATTTTCAGCTTTACATTTTAAAATTGATTTTTAGCACATTTTTCACATGATATCCTTTTATACCAACCACTTATTATGTTTTAAAGTTTGATTCATAGCACATTGCATCTCTTTCACATGATAGCCCTCTAAACCAATCACAAGTGAGTTAATAAAAAATAACTTATAAAAATTTAAAAACTATATTTTAATACATAATTAGATATTCAAAGGGGTTGTTTTTCTCATCACCTTAAAAGATAAAATGACCAAAACTATATTGGGAGAGTCTCTTGTTTTTTATAATATTTTTATTATTAATGTTTTTCAGAATATTTCAAATAATAAATGTAAAGTAAAAATGAGTTTTGATTTAATGGTTTATTTAAGTGATATATTAATTATGTCTGATTCATGATTTATTTAATTAATTTACATAAAATTAATTTTATTTTAAATATGTAGTTTTAAAATGAAAAAAATAAAATTATTCTTACTTACTTTACATTTTAAAATTTGGTTTTTAGCACACACATTATTTTCACATTCACATATATTCTAATTAGAAGTGTGGAAATTCTGCAAATTCTCTACAAATCTCGCTCTAAGACTATGTAGAAAATTTGACTGTAGATTAACCCGATAATGCAATATAACCAAAGAAAAATACTATAACCTACTTCTACTATCAATTTGTAGAAGCTTAAAAATTGAGCAAGATCGAGCTAAACACATATAACCATAAGAAGAAGAATCAATGCACATGAAACACAAAAAATACTCAGGGAAAGCCTTAGCTAAAAACCCCAATATCTGTATTATCATACAAGGTGGAAATACATCATAATTATACAAAGCCTTAGCTCTCACAGCTAGCCAGCTCTCAATACAATCCTCCTGGATGCTCACAGGAAAACTTGGCTTCTCACAAGCCTTCCTCTCTACCCTCCAAGCTACTATTTCCTTGCACAGTTCCTTTGGGATGATCTCCTTCACCCAGTGGAACACTACTCTCACACACTACTCTAACACATTGTCAGAACTGCGCAATCCTCAAGGAACCTTCCTTTGACTGCATGCATGAGTTTCCTTTATAGGAAAACACATGCAACTGATAGTATATTGTCCTTGACATTCAGCTCAACTGGTCTTTCTCATAATAGACATGCATGAGTTTCTGATGAGGGAATCTTCAGTTATATGAGGTACACTAGTTGAGTGCATGCATGTATCAACTGACTGTTAACTCACAATTAGTTCCTAAAATAGTTTGGAACTAATTTAACTGGACTTAACTCAGTAAAATGAGTTAACTAATTACAACTCAAATGTAACTCAATCTTATCTCCTTAATTAAGGGATAATCTCCTTAATTTAAAGGATAACCATTGCATGAGTGCAAAAAGACTTCTAACTTGAACTTCTCCAACTAATTAATCCACAATGAATTAATTATTATTTCCAAGCAGTGGGTGAGACTAAATTCGATTTTAATTCACAATTTTACTTCGAGGACAAATTAAAATTGGAATTTCTGGATTCTATTTTTATCATTTCTTGTTGCTATTTTCAACACTCCCTCTCAACAAGAAAAGAATTCAACTCGATCCTGATCGTGAAGCTTTGAAATATTATGCATGAAACACTTCTCTCTAGTGTTGTTGCTCCAGCAACTCCAAAAACAAAAAAAAAAACATCCAACCTGAATTAGTATGATGCATCTGTCATCAAAGTCTCTGACTGTTATTGCCTCTGTCAACTAAAAACTTTGCGCTTCTCTTGATTTCGCCTTTCTGCACTATTGTCATGTTAGGTCCCTATAATAATAGTGATTCCCCCATTAATATTGTCATTTTTCCCCTATTGTCCTCATATTGTTATTATTGTGCCCCATAGAATCCCTCTATTGTTATTCTTGTGCCTTTATATTATTATTGTTAGGTCGGCTTGGTTATATTGTGACCCCTTAGACCCCTATATATAGAAAGGAGGTTTTGTCATTTGAATCATCTAAGAATTGTCCATTTGTGTAATGTAAAGGAGGTTGCCCCCTCGAAGGGGCTTATTTCTAAGGCGTTGATCTATCTTTTCTATCTTTTTGTGAGCTGGTTTCATAACATTTGGTATCAGATCTTTGGATTCTAGGGTTTCGCTGCTCCAAATAGGTCACCATGGAATTTTCTCTGTAACTTTTTTTCTACGACGTTTCAAAAGCTACAAGAAAACCCATTTGAGTCGAAATCATTCTAAACTTCAGGTATAAATTTCAGAGCTTGTATTGCTATATTTGTGGAGATATGATTTGAGAAAGTTAGGGTTTTTGAAAACTCCCGAATTATTTCCAAACAGATGACTCGGGGAAAATCACCATAACTTTTGGTTTGAGCATCAGATGGAAATTTCGTCAGAAGTTTCATAAAGAGGATGGCCTTTAATTTTTTGTGTATTAGTTTCAGGTACTAAGGTTTAAACAATGACACGTGGCATGTCATACAAGTTCACTCTACTGAACTAGTCTATAATCAGGTCACCGTGGGAGATCTGGCATAACTCTTCCTTGGAGAATCTGATATTTATCAGACTTGCGAGGTTAGAAAGATGACTCAAATGGCAATCGAGCTCTTATAAAGTGAAAAAAAAAAGGTGTGTAGTTATTTTTAATTTTGCATAAGAGTGGTTTGAAAAATTAGTTTTAAGGAATTCAAAGGGAATAGTGAAAAATTATTAGCATTAATTAATGCCCCGAAGAAAGAAAATGGAAACACCTAGTAAGCAACCTGAAAGCTCTAGCATGACTTATGAAGAAAAGGAATATTTGCAACATGATATATCAAAATTACAAGACCAAGTACAACAAATTTCACTCTCACTAAAGGTAAA
>APFE031497147.1:476-12062 GCA_000404065.3 Pinus taeda
CTACTTTCCAACCCCACTAGAATTTCTGAATTTGGAGTTGATTTGACCTCTCAAAAGTCATTTCTCCCAAGGCAGCTTTCTGCAACTCAAAAAAGGGGCAGAAAGTCAAAATTTGCATGTATTTTGAGCTTTTGGGAGCCCAAATCTTCATAAAATCTGAAACCCATCCATAGGAAAGTGTATTTTTGCATGAAAATTCCAAAAATGTAGAGTTTTCCCCGTTCTGAGCTGTCCCCATGACTGGTCGCACGCGGGGTGAGACCACTCAAATGGCCAAAACCTGTAACATTCTCAAAAATGCCGAAAATGCCTCAAAACTCTCAAAATTTCTTGGGTTTGCTGCTAGGAGGATGCTAATGAGTGTCATGATGAGTGAGAGAAGCCTCGGCCAAGATACAGAGCGGGTTGGTCTTCCTTCTCGTTTTTGTGCCTTGACCAACTGTACTGGAAACATGAGATTGCCGTAGGATAAGCTTGTAAATCTGTCAAAGAGGTGGGCTCCTCTCTCTTATGATGACCACCTTTGCCCCCCCTACAAGGCCTCCGTTGTACCCCAACCTCTGTAGAAGAAGACTGATCATCACTTTTCTCACAGGTTTGGGTGTCTCACATGGTTTAGGAGCAAAGTGGGCAAAGTGAACTGCTGTCTTTGCCTGCAAAAATGCTGAACTCTATGCTGTTTCAAGGGGAAAAAACATGAGGGGAATGTTAGGGGAGGGAACTTCTTAACAAAGAATGGGAATATATGATAATAACAGGGAATTTTCAAGGGAAACTTTACACATTGTCATGCATATAAGAACAGTTTTAACATTGGGAAATCATTTGCCAAGAACATCTCATGTGGGACAAAACGTGTATGATAATGAACATGGAAGGGGAATACATGAATCAAGAGGGACATAGGGACACCATACACCAAATTCACTGAGGAGTTCATGTGTGTTATAAGGCAGATTCTGCTCTTTTTGTTCTTTAAAGGTTACATGCACATTAAGGAGTACATACTCATCATTTTCACATGAAGGGAAAGTGTTTCATGTATCAAGAGGGTGTCAAGGATATATAGAGGTTTGTACATTCTTTTAAATATATAGCACATTAAATTTACATGACTCTCTCCAGTCTTTACAATGTATCTTTTATTTTTGTTTTAGTTTTTTGCATGTGTATGGTAGAGGGAATTAGGGTTTGAGTGCTTGTGAGAGGGGTAGGGTTTATAACTTAGGAATGGGGGTAGGGCAACATTTATGTGCAAATGAAATAGGACAGAGATGCAAACATGATTATTAAAGAAAGAGTGGAAAAAGGAAGGGATCAATGGGACAATAAACACTTGAAACAGTCACAAAACCCTAGCATTTTACAAACATTAGCAACGACCATATTAATACATTCACTTGCAACTTTAAATGATAAAACCATGACACACATCATGATTTTCACTATCCATATCATCATTCATGAATTGAGTGCCTACCTCGATCAATTTAGCAAGCAAGAGGGAAATTTAGTCGATTTGGAGTGGTTCTGTAGAAGACAGCTTGAGTGGTCGCGCCCCTGCTCTGAGTGGTCGCGCACTGAACCTGAGTGGTCGCACACATTCATAGCATTGTTTGATGGCCTTCCTGGTGTCGGAATCGAACGAAAGATGGCTTGTTGGTAAGGTTTTTGAGTCTAATTTCCAACCCAGGTGGAATTTTTCAATTTGAAGTTGATTTGACCTGTCAAACGTCAAATCTTCCAAGACTGGTCAAAAAGTGCCAAATGAGGATGCCTGAAAGAAGAGTGTTGTTGCAGTCAACTTTTGAATGCCTTCCTCAACCCCAAATTGAGCTCATGATAGCTCATTGGTAATCTCTTTGTGTCTAGTTATCCTTTTACCCATAAAGCAAATCATTTGGCCAACCAAGATAGGAGAAAACTTGATTTTCCCAAGGTAACTTGTAGAGGTGTCTTTGATTCTCCTGAGGCAACCGTATTCTTGACATTTTTCTCAAATCATGACACCTGTGAAAAACATGAATGATGTGTTTCTTCCTTGGCATGTTTTGGACAAAAGCCTCTCTTAGTTTCCCAAAATTCATCTTTGATTTCTCTGAAGCATCATTTGAGTGCGACTTGTCCCGATGTGTGAAACAAGGAATTCTGTCGAAACGAAGCGAGATGAAGGGGATAGGGGGCTTATAAATTCTTAGGGAAATTTGTGGGAGTGGGGAGGGATGTTAGGAAGTAGGGAAAAGTGGAATCTCAGAGATTTAGTGAGGGGAAGGGATCCAAAAGGGTAAAACACAGGCCAACCTAGAAAATTGCCAAGTTGTAGCTAGAAACTAGGGTTTGTTGAAAAATGAGGAATTTGGTGGATCTAATGGATGGGAAGTGTTTTATAAGGTACTTTAAGGATAGGGGAAGGTGTATGAACATCAGGAAACAAGTTTTGCCGATGATTTGACCATCCAAGAGAAATTGCCTTCAAAACCCTAGGAGAGGGAAATGAGCTTGCCTAGGCACAACTGAAGCATGAACAAGATGTAAAATGACTCATTAGACACTGTCATGATAATCACAACCCTATGAATGATGATAGGCTCAGCTGAATGATGACATGGACTAACATTTGGGCAAACCCTAGACATAATGCCTAATGACCAAATTTTGCTTGAAGACTCATTGAAATGACATAATTTGACCTTGACACTTTAAAATCACTTTGTAAGAGCATGTTTGATCACTGGAGGAAGGCTAGAAAGACTGACACTAACATTGGCTCTAATGGGGATGGTAGCTCCTTGGAGGTGCCAAGAACCTTAGACCTCCGGGAGAGAAGACCAGTTCCTTATCCATTGGGCAATGGAGTCATTATTTCGGCAAATGACACAAGACTTTGATTCATTTATTGAATGAAAACTTGAGTGAAAACTACTGAAGCTTGACTCAAACCGACTCGATGGAAAACTGAAATAATTTGAAAAGACCAAACTCAAATGACTCATGACCGACTTAAAACAAAACTTACAAATCTTATGAAGGGCAGCAGTCCATCAAGATTTGAAATCATGATGACAACCACCTGTATTTCTTACAAGACAATATACATCAAACTATATCAAAATGCCAATGCAACAAATCAAGCAGATGCCTTCTTGATTGATTCTCCTGATTAGATCTTCTGGTCAACAATACAAACCTATCACTGGGCATCCAAAAACATAGCTGACCATGATCTCCCTCGTCACTGAACACTGCAATAAACACTATCACTGTTGGCTGAAACAAACTTGCTAGAGGATCCTGGAAAACATGAAGATTTTCCACTACCACCTCCTACTGAAATAACAAGGTTTCCTTTGTTGCAAAGTCTGATCTACCTTCATCATGTGCTTTAGTAAAAGTATGCTCATAAGCTTCAAAAAACTCCGAACAGGTAGATGAGCAAGTCTCCTCTTGAAAAAGCATTTCAGCACATGAAACATATGAAGAAGAATCTGAAATGGAATCCTGAACGCTATGATCTTCCGTAGTTTGACAATATGGTAGGTCATCTTCATATGGTATCATAACCAAATTATCAAGTTCCTTGATACATTCTTCAATCATAAGGAAAGAAACTTCAGCTGATCCTTGAAGTGCAAAACTGACATTTCTATCATCTACCATAAATTCATCCAAAGGAATTGTTTCACTTACTTGAATGAAGATGTCAACTTGCTTTTCATGAACTGACTAAATTACCTTATCATGCAGGCTCTGTTCTGATGGCATGAGAACATTTGGATCAAAAGCTTTGTCTATGGTCTCAACAACAAAACCTTCCTTTTCAGAAGAGGAAGAAGGTCCACCATCATCTTCTTGACCATGTGCACACTGCATTTCTACATTAACTTGAGCTGGGACAAGACCTCTCAAAAGTAGATCTATCTCATCTTCAGATAAAGGAGACAATGCCTTTTGTTTTCTTCTGCTTAAACAATAATTATCTTCATATGATAGGGCACTCAAACTATCATTTATTACTGAATTATTGAAAGGAGATTCATCACTTACTTTCACAAAGATCTCACATTACCGTTCATGAACATCTGAATCCAAAACATTGCCTATGATCTCAATAGTAGAGCTCTCTTTGATGGGTTGCATGCTGCTGTCTTTTGTGGGCAGATCTGAAACAAGCTCTTCTCTTTCATCAATTACAGGCATATGGCCATTTTCAACCTGCTGATCTTGACAAGTATCCTCTAAGATTTCTGTTTGCTGCTGAAACGGATTTTCATACAGGGCTTCCATGATCTCTTCATCCATGAAATTATCATCTTCATAAAACTTCTCAAGGCTTTCAATAAAACTATAAGCATGCTTGCAGCAGTCATGAACCAAATTTAATGATGGATAAGATGCTTGATATCTTTCAATGAACAGTAAATACAAGCAGGCGGCAAACTTTCATACCATGATTGGCCTTTACCTTCCAGAGTGGCCAAGAATATCTTCATCAAGCAATCTTTAGGAAAATCAACCCTCAACTTGCGAATATGCATGTGAAATCTAACCAGATGTAGAGCAGCATCCTTCTTACCCTCATCTTTAAATGTAGGTAGATTCCTTGACCAATCTACCTTCGGAATTTTATTTGGAAAACCAGGGATGTGATCTCGGCTCAAGGGAGAATATCTTCTTGCAATCCGATCCATCTTGAAAATTTCACAGCTACTGATCTCTCTGCAGTGAAGTCACCATGAAGCACTGATCGTTGGATTCTTCAGTGAAGGAGTCACCAGTGAATGATTTCAGCCTTGTCAGTGTCTGATCGTTGTCCACTATCAACAATCAGATCTGAACTTGATACATGTACTGGCGTAAAAGTGCCAATGAAGCGCTAATTTCACAATCTCACGGAGATCGACTGAAGCAGCATTTATCTACTAACGCTGATGTAAAACAAGAGTGTTTTCGAAGGCTACCTGGCGTATCTTCAGACTCCGTCTAAGACTTATGAAATCACACCACAATGAGCAAATTACAAATTTGTTCTCCCTAGTATGGTCGCCAATATGTTAGCACTTGAAATTTCACCTAGGCTGGGACTCCCAAGTGCATTATAGCCTCAATGCATGGTGAGAGCTCAAGCACCATTCCTATATAAAAATACAAAAAGTAGATCTAATGTATGTAATCTAGAGAATAAAGTGTTTTTATATTGCTAAGGGTCAAAAACAATACACTGGATGAATGCCTTTAAAGAAGGTAAAGGAGGAAGGGAAGATGGCTCAATTTCTCCATGGTCTATCACCTAAAGAGGATAAAAAATTTCTCTCATATGGGTTATTTCTACCATCAAATGATGAAAATAAAAACTTGTAATAAAGGATTGTCTTGAAGTCTTAGAAGAGGATTTGGTTGATGGAGCTTTTCTCTATCTCAAGGGAATGGCCTATTGGTACCTTCAAGGAGTGGAGTACTACCTATTGGAAATGAGAGCCATGTTTCGAGAGAATGGTACCTATTCAAGTGACTCTTTGGGAATATCTTAGAGTATTGGAAAGCAGAACCATGTTTTGATAGAATGGTACCTGTTCAAGTGATTCATTTGGGAATATCTTAGAGAAGAGTCAAAGACGTGTTATTGAAGACATTGGAAAGGGATATCTTAGTCAATACACAACTATATTGGGAGAACCTTCATGTTTGGTATTGGGAGAATACAAATTTTATTCCAACTAAATTAGTCATGCATAACTAGTGCTTTCCAAATTTATAGTATCTTGACTTTCAATGTTTCCTATTTTGAATTTGTTCAATGTTGCACATGTTTTTACAACAAGATGAGGGAATTTTATATTGGTAACTTACAAAGTTAAATGATGAAGATAAGTAAGATTAGAGTATTAAATCAGATGTTGATATGAACTTAATGGCATAGATATGATAGAAAAGGTAAATACCTTTATGCAACTGATATAGATTTGACTAAGAATGTAGATGAAATATGCATGGCTTGAAAGGTCATCTATATTGTGGAATTTTTCTTGTATGTTCCTATAAACAACATTTGCATATAGAAACTAGTTTTATTTTGGAAATATTGTTACTTTCTCATGTGTTTTTCATGCATTTGGGCTCATATTTTATTGAGCATGAAATTACTCTAATTTTGTGGATTATATGTAGTTCTGTCACTACTTGAAGTTGGGTCGCCACATTTGCATGCATTAGCTTTCAACTGATGCGACGTAATTGAAGTATCTATAAATTCTTTGACAAAATCTTGCCAAATATTGTGGTATGTTACTATTTTGGTATAATGATCAATCAACCATAGTCATCTTTTTGAGAATTAACTCTATTTTTCACAGAAGGATCGCTGATGTTGAGGTTGGATTTTATTAATGAGATATATTCTATAATCTTGAGTGATGCAGGAGCATATAGCTGACGGGTCATCATGACAGAAGGTTGTTTGGTCTCTGAGAAGACTGAAGAGGAAATTGCAAGTGAAATCTGTAGTCATTTCTTTTGTTGTTATTTTAATTTCGTAAAGAAACAATATTTAGGAAGGTAGAAAGTTAATTAGAGAAACTGTTACAAACAATTATTTTATTTTCATGTTAACTTTTACAAATTGTAACGTAGGGAAATAAACAGTTTTAGAACTAAAAATGAACTATCAAAATGTAACCAATAACAGTTAGGAGAAGTTGTTTCCAAGCAATCATTGAAAAAGAGTCAGAATGCATTGTAACAGGTTCGACCTTTTAGAAATAGAAATAGAATAAAAACATCTCTAAGCAAACAAGTTACTTTTTAGCATCCCACAGTTGTTTATCTATCGTTTGTTGAATTACTTGATACAGTGAAAGGACATTCTCTGGTATCTATTCTACAAGCATCTATACATATATTTTTCTACTTGTATTGATTAAATAGATCGATAAATCCACAACGAAATTTTGCAAATATAGCCACAGATGACACTACAGAGAGGAGGCAACATGGTTCTATAATTACTAATCAAAACAATGAAAGGAGTTCCTCGAAGTTATAAAATTTATCTTATGTAATTTATTCATATGATATCAAATTTCAGGATATGTATTGTAATATATCCAAATTTTCACTTTGTAGATGCCTTAGATTTAACACATTCATTGATTCAACAGTTTATGGAGGTTACTAGTTTTTTCTCCTACACTTTTACAAAAGGAGCAAGAGTAGTTGTTAGGGAGGAAAAAACAGGGTTTCATTTTGGCGAAGATGAATCCCCTACTTGGCTTAATCATAAATGAAAGCTTATGAATATTAGGGAAACTATGTCTTATTTGGGCAGGTCTTTGGTGAATAGTTTTTCAACTATTGATTATTGGAGATGGATAGTAACCCGTTTTATAAAAGAAATATTCATAAATGAAATCTTATGAATATTGGGGGCACTATTTCTTATTTGGGAAGGTCCTTCGGTAAATAGTTTTTCAACTATTGATTATTAGAGATGGATAATATCTAGTTTAAAAAAAGAAAAATTCAATCTTGTAGTAATATTATCCTACTGCCTTCCAAGAAGATTGCAATTGTTGATCAATTTCTAGAAATGGGTCACATTGGTTTCTCTATCTTTTTTCTTGTAAAGTAGCCTATAAAATGCTAGAACATGTACTCCAAAAGTTTGATTGGGCAAGCAAGGTGGGGTAAAAATGATTGATATGGTGTCTTTGTGTTTTTTTTTGTTGCACATTACCTAAAATTGCATGGGGAACACTAATCTCCTTTCTCTCTAACAAAAGTTTGCACATGAGGTTTTAATTTATGAACCAGCACAACATTAAATTTCCATTTTCTATGACTACTAAATCCCATTTTGTTAGCACCATTTCCATCGTATGCATTTCTCACTGAAATCATTTCATAGTTACTAACATACCACCAATTCATCATCATATCTAATTTAATTGCCTCGGTACCTAAATTTACAAAGGTAGTATGAATTGACAAAGAACACTACTACAAGGTGCAAGGAATGAAAAGTTAAAACTTGAGCTTCTCTTATATCGAAACTAGTTCACCAAATGAAATTAGATCTCAATTTTATGGTATTGGAAATGCCTAAAATCAACTCACTTACTCTCTCTTCCTCTAGCAGAAGTAAAAGATGATACCCAGAACAAAGAATCTATAGAATATGGACACAAAGGAAACTATCTAACAATATCATAGAAGTAAGAAAGTCAATCATGAAAAAGAATATTAGGGAATGCTTGCTTTGGATAATTTGAAATGGGTTAGGAAAAAAATGAAATAGGATATAATATAAATTTACATAAGTCTACACGTTCTAAGCTTAAGTTAAAAAGGACAAATTTAACAAAACAACCCATATTATCTTAAGGTTTCGAGGCATTTTTGCAGCTAATGCCTAATTGAATGAAAAGATATATTATAGATATTATAGTTTTATGTTGCGAGGTCTTTATCCACTTTACAATAGTATCAACAATTTCAAGGTGACACTACCCATATTTGTCAAAAGGTATTGAATCATTCCTTCAACAATATTCAACCGCAAATATATCATGGTAGACAAGATCATTGTTATAATTCATTCACACATCAAGGTTAGGAATGTAAAAAAAATTATTGTAAACAAAATTAAAAACACAATTATTGTTATAATCCATTCATGTAATGTAAAAAAAAAATAGTGCAAACAAAATTAAAAATACTCAACACTTAGCCAACTACATCCTTTACAATCTTGTGCTAAAGAACTAACCTATAATATATTCTTAGATTCTTTAATATTTTATAAAATAAATACTTTTATATTGCACAATAAATATCAACTGCAATATTATGCACTTTATACCATCAAAATCACTCACTCAATGTAACACCCAAATTGACATAATCACGTGAATCTATTCATGAAGATATGAAATAACCAGAAAAATCTAATGAAATAACCATGAATGCACAATGACGAGAAACGATAAGAGCAACATATTACATAAAATGAACTGAAAACCTAGATCTATCTAATTCAGAGATACTTACTTGTCCAAGCATGGAAGTTCCAAATTCTCCCAAAAAAAACATATGGGTATGAATGAAGCACAAAGGACCATGGTCAGCTAATACATTTTCCGAGAAGTCCATGTACATGTCCCAATAACTTCATAAAAGATTTGGGAAAAACAATATTTAAAATGAAAAATTTATATAAATATTTTAAAAATTCCAAATTAAGATCCAGCTTAGCATCCCTAGCCTGCTTATTTGGTAGGCGCACTCTCTCGAACATAGCATGACTTGGCTGCTGGCCTACAACACGATAGTGAATTGAATGAGTTGGAAGGGTATTGAGGATGAGATACCATTTGCTTGCAGTTGGCCCATTCTATGCGCATTCTGATCTCCTCCTAGTATTTACATATTTTTTATTTTTCTTTTGGTTATTATATTTTCTAATAACATTCCAAACATTTGCTTCAAACAAAATAGTAACTTTATAAACTAATATGTGAAGAGTATTTTTTTTATAAAAACCCAAGAAAGAAGAATTATTTTGGGTAAGTGGTAACTTCAGGCAGTAAGTATTAGAAGTTTTCTTGAATAGTCGTCTATTACAATACATCTCACGTCTGCATCAAAGTCGTCATATGTCGTGAGATATTACATTACGGAATATCGCTGCACAACTCTGTAGCACATCAGCAAATGGATACAAAACATAAATATGCGAATACACAGCACGCATTCGTAGCAACTAAAAACAGCACCCACATCCTGGGAAGGAACTTACCCTTTCTCAATATATTCAAAACGTTCAATTAGAAACCACATTGCAGTGTCTGTCAGTTGCAGTACAGTGTTTGTATGCACGACCGAAAGCAGCTGTAGATAAAGCGATGTAGATCCTATTGTCATAGGTGACTGCAAGACATGTATACAATAATTGAGACATGATTTTACACATAATTTGTGGCAACCAGTAAAACATGCAGCAGCTCAGGTGTAGAACGCGCCTCTAGTGTTCCCTTCTACTTGAACTGCAATAAATCCACCAACGCCACTTCCTCTGGTACCACACAATAATGTTTACTAAGTAAAATAAAAGGACACACCACTAAGTTAAATGTAATACATAAAATATGTAATAAGGTGTTATTATATATTAGTTTTTATTTTTACAAACTTTTAATGGGATGTTTACAGAGAGTTGAGAGAAATGGGTTTAATGGGATGTTTACAGAGAGTTGAGAGAAAATCATGTGTCAAGTATTGTACACATGCCTTGCAGTCACCTATGACAATAGAATCTGCATCGCTTTATCTACAGCTGCCTTGCATCGTGCATACAAATACTGTACTGCAACTGACAGACCCTGCAAAGTGGTTTCTAATTCAATGTTTTGAACATATTGAGAGGATGTGCGTGCTGTTTTTAGTTGCTAGGATGTGCGTGCTGTATATTCGCATGAACGTTCATCTCCAATTGGTAGGGCAGTACTTAAAAATATTCAATCGTATGTGTTTTAATTTCTAAAATATTATATCATAATATTACATCTATTTTCCAAAACGTTGTCTTATAATACTATATATTTATTATCTGGCTTTGCTATTTCACAAGAGTCAGTTTTGTAATTTGAACTTCAAAGTTCTGATGGTATCCTCTGCAGCATGCTCCAAAACTAAGTGGGAATTAGCCATTCACCTCAGATTTAAGGGGAACAATGATATATGTTTATGTATAGGGATAGGTATAGTTTATCTTATACTATAGTAGCAAAATTCAAATTTGAGTTTGAATTGGAATTTGATTCAGTATAGAAAAATTTAATTAAAAAAAAAAATAGCAACATACCTCTCGTATATATTCAAATATATTATTTTTTCAATATTTTAAATCATTGTTATATTTAGAATAGCAAGTACGATAATAAGTTTTAAGAATTTTGTATTGATCCATTCACCTACTTACACCATAAATTATATGATATTTAATATAAAATGAATTTCCAAAATATTTCGCATTACAATGAACCATCTAAATTCCACATTATCAATTATTTTAAGTAATAATGTGATCTTTTAAGTATTTTAAGTATTAGCAACTCAATTGGTGATCGAAGTAATAATGTGAAATCTGTGTAAACTAAAACATCCAAGGTTCTAATCCCCCTGTTTATTGAGAGATCTCTCCATGTCAAAAAAATTTAAAAATCTTACAATTTCCAAAAAAAACAAAAATAAAAAAAATCTAACAATTTCTAAATTGTTTCCAATACCAAAAAAAAGGTCTAACAATTTCTAAACTGCATGCATAACTATTTAAATCAGTTTTATCCTTTTGATTTCAAATAAATTTAAATAATAAAAACCACGTACTCTCTTTTGGTCCAAAATCCTGTCATGTTCAACATACTAAATTCCTTCCTTCGTCCATCTTCCCATTTCTCATGGAAGTTAACGAAATGCACCCACATGGACCCAGACACAATATGATGGATCTATGTTCTAGCCTAGATCCATCTTAAGTCTAGATCTACCAAGCTACCAGAGGGATCAATTGATTTGATCCCTCTAGTGGTTTGG